>BJCN01064014.1:0-12579 GCA_018326445.1 Flaveria brownii | reverse complement strand
TGATAAAATTGTCCTAATGTGCAAGGCACGTGATTGGACTTAACAGAAAATTTTCATGCCTGTTAATGAAAAGGATGAAAAGTGTAAACTTTTTTAAACATGAAGGACAACTAGTATAATTTTCTTAGTTTAACAATAAGATCTGAAATTTTCTACAAAGTTAAAGAACGAAATATGTAATTTACTCTAATAATAATGTTCTCCATCTTTCATCCTACTTTTTAATTAATTTAGCTATAATCTAGTTATGTTTTAAAAGTTCTTTAGAATCATTAAACAATCATTGGCATATGTTCGTTTTAATAACCATCCACCAATATATTTAACTAGTTTTTGGCTTGCGCGTTGCACTGGTTCGAATAAAATTTGTATAGAAACATATGTCTAAATAAATACATTGTCATAGTATATTTGGAAATATAAGATTAATTATGTTGTTTATAAAGAACTAAAAATTATATACTATACTTGAACCATAGGTTTTGAATGCACATTGTAAAACTTGATTTATATAAAATTTATATAAAAACAGGCGTAAAGACAATCACATTACATTCGACCAGAATTAGCTTTAAATAAAAGTTACACCAAAACATAAATAAAAGACTTAGCTACACGGGCGGTCCCTGTGGTTAGGTCTGATTTCACTTTTGGTCCCTAACTCTCTGAAATTACAAGGTTGGTTTAAAACTTTACCCAAATGTAACATCAATGGTCCCTGAAACGGATGGATGTTAAGTATTGTTGTTAAGTGTGTGTGAAATAACAAAAATACCCATTCACCTTTCTTCTTCTAAATCTAAACTTCTTCTCCTACTAAACTTCTTCTCCTACCACCATTAAAGCCTCCACCTTCAACCATCATCCCCACCACCTTCAAACAGTGTCATCACCAGCATCACCTTCACCCACCACCACCACCACCACCTTCAACCTTCAACCACCACCACCTTTAAAATTTAACCAGCTACACCACCTTCAAAATTTAACCACCTACACCACCTTCAACATTCAACCACCAACACCACCTTCAACCACCATCACCAGTGCCACCTTTACCATCATCACCACTAGCACCATACCACCTACGTAACATCATCGTTCTTGTCTTCCTCGGAAGATTAGTTTTCCAATCATCTTCTTTGGCAAAGGAAGATGATCCTGAAAGAATACCAGACAACCATCATCGTATGCCATAGCACAAGCAGGTTATTTCATTATTCAGGAAGGGTGAGGGGTGGAGGGGTGCGATGTGGTGGTGCGATGGTAATGGTGATGGTGATGTTGTCGAATGGTTGAGTGAGAGTGGTAGTTTAAGTAGACATGTAGGGGAAATGAAGAATGGTGGTGACGGGTCACCGGTGAAGGTACGAGCCAATTTGGTGGTGTTCGCCGGTGATGGTGGTGGATGAAGGTGATGGCGGGTGGCATGGGAAGATGATGATCCAGGTGGGGACCATCTTTTAGTTAAAAGGGTATTTTAGTCATTTTAAAAAATTTAACAGTCAAAGTTAACGTCCATCCGTTTCAGGGACCATCGTTGTTATATTTGTGAAAGTTTTTTACCAACCTTGTAATTTTAAAAAGTTAGGGACCAAAAGTGAAATCATGCCTAACCATAGAGATCACCCGTGTAATTAAGTCTAAATAAAAATAAGCATGTAGTACTGGTGTATTCAAAATTCAGCAAAACGTTACATTTTTAAAATTCTAAAAGAAAAACAAAATGATAAAAAACAATAATAATAAGAAAATAATGATTAAATTTAAAACAAAAGCAACTTAAATAATAGGGAGTTCACACTTGTCACGACTTAAATGATAAGACTCAATACTCAATTCATCCCGGTGCTACAAAAATGTATCAGGATATGAAGAAGAATTATTGGTGACCGGGAATGAAGCGCGACGTAGCGGAGTATGTGAGTATCTTACTTTTTTTCAAGTGAAGGTGAAACATCAGAAGCCATACGGAAAAATCCAACCTTTGGACATTCCCGAGTGGAAGTGCGAGCACATCACCATGAACTTCATTTCGAAGTTGCCGCGTATGACAAGGGGATACGATGCCATATGGGTTATAGTTGATCGTTTGATGAAAAGTGCTCATTTTCTACCGATCTGCAAGACGTATTCTTTCGAAAGGTTGGCGGATATGTTTATCAAGGAGATTGTAACTCGTCATGGTGTACCAATGTCTATCATGTCTGACCGTGACACTTGGTTTACATCCAAGTTTTGGAAGAGATTTCATGATACGATGGGGACGAGGTTACATATCAGTATGGCCTACCATCCTTAGTCAGATGGTCAGTCGAAGAGAACCATTCAGACGTTAGAAGATATGCTTCAGGCATGCGTCATTGATTTTGGTGGAAGTTGGACGAACATTTACCGTTAGCCGAGTTCTCATATAATAACAGTTATCATGCCAGTATTGGTATACTCCTTATGAGATGTTATAGGTAGAAGGTGTAGGAAGCCCGTGTGTTGGGTAAATATCGGGCAGAAGGAGTTGGGGAGCATTGAGCTGATCGAGGTGACGATCAAAAAGTTGGAAAAGATCAAGGCCTTTATGAAGGCGGCAAAGGATAGACAGAAGTCGTATCCCAACACGAGACGTAGACCGATCTAAGTCAAGGTGGGCGATAAAGTGATGTTGAAGGTCTCACCTTGGAAAGTGATCCACCGTTTTAAAAAGCAAGGGAAGTTGAGCCCAAGATATATTGGCCTGTTTAAGGTTACCACGAGGGTAGGAGAGATGGCTTATAAGTTAGAGCTACCTGATGAGTTAAGTGGAATTTACCCGACGTTTCATGTATCTCATCTGAGGAAGTGCTTAGCCGATGAAGATATGGTGGTGCCACTTGAAGATGTCGAGGTGGATGAACGGCTCAATTATGTAGAGCAACCAGTAGCTATCATGGACAGAAAAGAGAAGAGGCTGAGGAATAAAGTGGTCCTACTTGTGCGAGTGCAGTGGAAGCACATGAAGGGGTCAGAGTCCACTTGGGAAACCGAGGAAGAGATGAGGCAACATTATCCTCAATTATTCAGTGACTAACAGGTTTCAAGGACGAAACCTAAATAAGGGGAGCGGACTTGTAACACCCTGGAAAAAGTCAAAACTAGCTAATTAATAATAATGGGCTTAGTTGGGGGTTATTTAATATAAATAAGAGAAAATGGATTATGGACCAAATTAACCTTACGGATTACGTGTTAGACGAGTTTAATGTCCCGTGAACACATGGTATACACACACAAATCAGCCATATTCATTCTTATTTCCAACTCTAACAACCAACTTTCTAGAGAGAGAGTAGAGAGAAAGTAGAGAAAAGTGAAGATTTGAGGCTTTATAGAACAAAGGATTGAAGATATGTGTTTTTGGGCATCAAACAACAAAAAAAGAGAAAAATCCAGGTAAGAATCATCATCCAAACAACTCTTTAGATCATACCCGGAATCTAGGGTTTTGGGGCTTTGAAAAGTGGCAAAAATTTTACAAAAGTCATGTTTTTATTGATGAAATCATGTAAAAAGCTTAGATATAAGTTCCTGGATGAAAAACGAAGGATTTGAATGTAAAAAGTTGAAGTTTTGGGTAAAAACAGGCTGCAACGTCATTTTTATGCGTCTAGCGAAACTTTGAGTTCGTCCAGCGAAGCTAACAGTTCTTCCAGTGAAACTGTGGATTCTTCCAGCGAAACTGTGTATTCTTCCAGCGAAACTATAGTTTCGTTGGTAGTTTCGCAGCCATGGATATCCAACGAAAAGCAAAACTTCCATGCATGTGAAACTGCCATGCGAAACTGGCAGCGAAACTGTCAGTGAAACTGCGTGCGAAACTGCATGCGAAACTGTGTAGAAAATGACATATTTGTGTGTTAACTTATATGCAGACCGTGTATCGTGATCATAGCTTAGATAACTTAAGCGTGAAGTTACTTGATGAGACTGGGTGAGTTCTAGATCCACTTATTTACAAGTTTTTATATGTTTTGCGACTGTTATGCATACTAAATATATGATTTTGTATGGCAAAGATCTCAAGAGGTTTTAATAGTAAGATAGAATTTTCTATTATAAATTTTGCTATATAAATACTTCAAAACAAAAAGATGTTTTATGACAATCACTTGACTATTCAACATGCTGGAAACCTAACATTTCATGCTTGCACCAAGCACATAGAAAGTCATTATCATTTTATTAGTGACAGAATGTTAAAAGGGTATATAGAAATGCGGGTGTGGACATAATTCAAGAGTTAGCATATACGTTTACGAAAAGGATACCGTAGGTAAGATACTAGAATTTTGGTTAAAGGAGGAGACGGATGGTAAAACAAAAGGAGGCATCAACCAATCAAATGGTTCCACCTATTACATACATTTACACACATATTAATATTTAAGAGAATGAAAACAAAAATACTTTCAAATTTAATTAGTTAAAATAAAATTCAAGAAAGAATTGCTATTTGACATAACTCCAAGGGTATCCAGTAACTCGCTTGCCATCTTTGAAAGTAAAGATTGTTTGGAGAGACCAAATCTGTGAAACCGTGATCTACCGAGGGATCAACTTTTTTAATTTCAGGCAAACGGGATGAAACAAAAATGCAATTTAGTGTTGTTTAACTTGAATTGTATATTATTATTACATTAATAAATATTTTAACCATATATCACGTCAATTCTCTATGTGTAAGTTCTTTGTAGAAATAATAAATTAGCGGGTGTTTCAAGCAGTTGTAAGATAACATGTTACCCACTTTGGATGAACAAGAATAACCAAGAAAAATCAATATACTAGTTGCATATTTGTTATTACATCGTTAACACAAACAAACATAAATTAAAAGCTTAAAACTAAAATAATTACATCTTTTAGAAACAAATTAATCAAATCCAATTAAATCAATGCATGTCTTCTACTTATCTAACAAGGGCATCAAGAGAGAAAATAGGTAAACAGTTTGTAAACAATGGCAACTACGACAACAAAGATAATCTGATCAGTTATGGAGATGCCGTCATTTTTGTCAACTACATCATTTAGACTTGAAGGTGAGCACTTGAGTTCAATGGAGTATGCTCCTTTATCATCTTGAATATCTGGTTCTATGTTTATCTCCCCAAATACCGATCTAAACTCTCCATAGCTCCATTCCTTTTACTCATTTATCATCATATCGATCAAACTTATAATTAGTTCATGTAAATCACATACAAAAACAAATCTATAGCAACCATATCATGCATTATAAACTATTCACAATATATGTGATAATGAACTAAACATGTTTAATTAAGGGCTATATATGTACTAGATCAAGATAATAGTTTACCTCTAATTAAGTTGCCACACGAGTATATATAATATTAGATAATTATGCTTACACTAACATTATAATATATATTCGAAATCACGGCACTATTTATTTTCATATTATAACATATAGACAACATGTCAACCCGGCCAAATATATAAACCGAACCCGTCAATTTCATTCCCTCTTTAATCTAAGATCCCATGCATGCCTCCTCATTTTACACATGCATAAACCTCTGTTAGATATAATTAAATATAAAATTTGTGTACAAGTATTAATTAAATATTTATACTTCAGAAAATTGACTCGCATGCATGTCAATCCAAATATAATCATGCATCCACCCATTTGACTCGATCCTTTATGAAAATACTATCATGATCTAAAATTTGTGTAGAAGTATTAATTAAATATTTGTTTGTTTGTTTGTTTGTTTAATGTTAGATGAGTTAAGAATCACCTGAACTTGTTCTCCAAGGGTGAAGACAAGGGTGTTAGGGTCGGTGTGGAAGGAGAGTGGTCCGTCTTCAGAGAGGAGACGAAAATCACCCAACTCAGTTGGGATGTGAAGGCTGAGAGCAAATGTAGTCGAGTCGCGTCTAGATCCGGTATCTAGTGCACCCGGAGTTTGACATGAACGTGGAGTGTGAGGTTGAAGCAATGAGTTACTGTGCTTGAACAATGTCATTCTTGTTTCGTTTTCCTTTATTTTCTTTCGAGCTTTCTTTCCGCCATTACTTGCGATAATCTGAGCCACATCTTTCGCAATTCCTTCAAGCTTGTTTGCTAGATTATCCATCTTTTGTCTACAAATAAATATATAAATGAATATGTATGTGTGTAATAATGACCAATGAAAAATAAACAAACCCACATGATCGAGTTATAGTTTGATTTGGTTATATTCCGATGTAAAAGGTCTGTGTAGATTGGATGAATGATGGATAAAGCTATTTATAAGGAAAACAGAAATAAAAAAGTTTGACAAACCTAAACATATGAAACTGCTCCTTATTTTTAACTTCTCGTCGTCGTTCAGCCGCGGCCATGGCAGATCGACACCAAGCGAACTCCTCCCTGTCGCCATCGCGGCTCCACCTTTCGGCCAACAATCCAAAACAAAATTCGGCCTCAGCGAATGCTGCATTCAGCTCCTCCGAAGATATTCCATGACCACTCACTTGAAACGTCCCAAACTTAACGGCAGAATCCAACATCTTTTGTATTGAATTCTTGTCCTTAGATTTGATCAACCGATATTCAACATTTGCAATTGGTGGTCTGTTCATGTCGTTAGGCAGATCAAATTCAGGAATGCTCGATCTTCAATTTCTAAACGTAATTATTAAAAGGATGAATTAGGCATAGGAGATGGAGGTTGAGCCGATGACGATGATGAAAGGTGATCGACCACTAATTCATGCGAGAGCAATTATCGGAAGCTTGTTTTGTGGAATATTTTTAGATTGAATGGTGCAGAAATGAGAAGAATATGTACGTGAATTATGGTTATGGAATCATGCGGTTTTTTGGCATATTGGGGTACTGGCTCACAACTATTATTAATGATCCATCGATCTCTTGGTATAATGATTAATATGGAGGTGAAATGCTTTGACTCTCTTGGATATTCAAGGTTTAAAACTTGGTATTAAGGAACATTAACAACAAACAATTAACATTAAAAAAAAAAAAACACCTCCAATTACTTTTTGTTGCAAAAGAACACACAAGAACAACACAATCGAATCCTCACACGTACAACTTGAATCAATTAACCATTGAAACGATTACAAGAGATGAAATCACAGTTTTCGTATGTCCCCATCAATGCAGATCTAATCTCCTATTTAATCCCAAAGGCTAACGGTGGTTAACAAACTCATTTTTAGAGTTGACAGTTTCAACCCCTACACTTATCACAATATTACTAACATATCCAAAACTATATATTAACAAGTTGGCTATGACCAAACCATATCAACACTTTTATAGCTCGCTTTGACGCATGAATTTATATGACATTTGTACTTTTTAAAACCTAGTTCCGGGTGTGATTGCTATTTCTACCCTTTTAATAGATCGGATTTAAAACACCGTCTATTTTTTTATTTTTTAAAATTAAGTTATATATGTTTTTGAAGGAAAACAAAAGAGAAATCTTAAACTTAACTTTTTATCATCTTGTTATAGAGTTTATTTTATATAAAAATACGTTCAAGTTGTAAGGTAGCAAAGAGTAGTCAAAGTAAAATGAATGAGGGGTAATGAGTGAGTAAACAGACCTAATTTTGAAGAAACAGTTATGATCCTTGTTAAATTTGGAAGTGTTTCGGTTGAATTTGTGTTGATTTAGTTTGATTCGATATTGTTTAGACTATACGTAGTGGACAGTTTGAGATCTCCAAACATACATAAGCTTGATTTTCAAAAGAATTTGTGACATTTTTTTTATGTGTCAACACTATATTTGGTCACAAATCTTTTTGGTGAAATTTCTGTGACGGTTTTTAGTGATAAATTCTTGGTGATAGTTTACTTTTTTGAACATGAAAATTTCATCAAGACAACTATGGTGGTTTGGTTATTCAATGAAATATTAAATTAATAATGGCACGGATACATCAAATAACATCAAGAAATGTTAACGACAAAATTTAATCTGTTTGCATAGGCAAATGAAAAATCTTTGTTTTATCAGGTATCACGGATACATCTAATTGATTGGTGAACATCAGAAAGCTAGTCTCATGCCTAACAACTCAATAATAATGTATACATATATTCCCAATTTGTGATAAGTCGAGATGGTCTTCTTCCATTATGATGTAAGGCCTCAGTCTTATCATGAGTTCTCATAGTTGGTTTCATATATCATAACCACAATTATTAAACTAAAAACTTCATAACCAATGCAATGCAAAATTTTTTTCCCATTTAATATTCATAATAAGGAAAATTATCAATTACATGAATGTTTTCATTGTCTTAAATTTCATAAAACAAACAATAAACCGGGTGATAGTACGTCTTTATTGTACGGTAAGCTCCTTTTTGCCATTATGTGACCTCTAGCTCAACCACCCCTTATGTATACTAAAATGTCATTGTTGCTAAGTGAGACCTAGTTTTATCGTTAAAACATAATGATTAGACCTGGCAATCTCTACCCAAACATTTACATTTGGGTTCTTTTGGGCTCTAGATATAAGTGTGTGGGTTTTTATGGGTCTAAGTGTTATTTTGTAAGGGGTTTAAATGGGTAAACTAAAAATAGTAAAACAAACAAACGGGTCAGATTGGGCTACTTAATTAAGAACAACGGGTCAGACTGGGTTCATCTTCATGCCCTAGGACTGCAATTCATCGGTGAACACTCATTAGCTCGGTTCCACCATCACAATCGCTTTCTCCATCACCTCCACCGCTTCCGCCACCACCGCTTCTGCCACTACCGCCTACAATACCGAGGATGCAACTAGTGGATGAGAATGGGGTGATGAGGGATGATAATTAGATCGGTTAGTGATTCAGATGTGTTGGAGAATTCGAACAATGAGACGGAAGTGGTGAAAGATGACGATGACGGGTTATTGCCGGAGTTCGAGAAGTGTCCGGCGAGTATGAGGAAGTATATTCCTTGTATGGACAATGTAGAAGCCATTAAGGGGTTGAAATCGACGAAGAAAGGGGAGAAATTCAAGTGCCATGGGATTGAACTGTTTGGTGCCGGCGTCCAAGGGTTACAAAGCTCCAAGCCCATGGCCAAGAAGTCACGATAAGTCATTTTACAGTGAATTTGAATGTAGCTTTATGCAACATTAAGAATTTAAGTTGATATTCTTGAATATTGTTTGTGAATTTGATGATGGTTTTGTGTTTTACATTTAACACAGGTGTGGTATAGCAATGTTCCAGAGTCTCAGTTTGCTGAATACAAGGGTGGTCAAAATTAGATTACTATAAATAAGGATAAATTCATGTTTCATGAAGGTGGCACACAGTTCATACATGGTGTAGATCAATACATAGATTAGATTGCAAAAGCTATAAATTTACAAAGGCAGATTGATACAATTTCACTTCTTGTTTCATAATAGTTATTCTACAATTTTTGATTGCTGCTATTGTAATTGAGACCCATCTTGACCCGGCTCTATTTTTGTCAAAACCCATCCTGACCCGATCCAAAGTGATCCTTTTTATAATTATATCCATTTTGACCCGAACCCATCCTAACCCGAACCCGTTCTAACCTGTCATCCTGTCCGGCACAACCCGTCCGTTTTGCCAGGTCTAATAATGATAGTCGTGACCCAGCCAATTAAAATTTAGTGGCCATTATGGACTAAACACGTCATCGGTTGTATTAACACGGTTGCATCAGTGCATAAATGGGTTAACTTGATCCAAGAAAATTATAGTTTCTTTTAGTTAATTTCACATTGGATTTGAAGGTAAATTAATTACTCCATTGTTAGTTCAAGTAGGCATCTTAAACGGTTTTCATTGGAACCTTCAATTGATGAAATTGATATACTTACATATTAAAAATAAAATAAAATGATATTCGTGGTGAGTTATGGATCGATTATTGATTGAGGTTGCCTTTCGATTACATTGAGTGGTAAATATGTATCTTAATCATGCATACTGTTGTCTATATATTTTATTTTGAAATTCCGGACTCTATATATCCCTTACCATACCCGGGTGTATGTCACCTGGTATCAGAGTCAAAGCACGATCTGTTTCGACTCATCTCCATCCTACAACTAAAAAGGAATATTCATGCTTACAACAATTGTTCAATCATGGATGTTAAACCTCGATGCAATGACTATGGTGTTGTTCCCAATGAGAAGGAATGTTTATTGTGGAACAAGTTCTGTACGAGATTATTTATATATATATCAAGAAGATGAAGAATTTACGTACGTACGTCTAAGAGATTAAATTCAAAAAATGGTCCATGAAAAGAATATATTGAAAGGTAGATTAGATGAATGTGAGACATGATTAACATTTACCAACGAGAAATTAACATATATGATGCTAATGCCCGTCTAGTGTTTGTACTTCCCAGCAAACTAGAAATTGAAGACGGTGATGATAAGGAATTAAGATTACATCACAAAAAAATCAAGTTCAATCTACATGCAAGTTACGACATTATCAATGTCTATGCAACAAATATACCCGGCCCCCATTCAAGTGGGCCACCCATGCATTAAGGAATCTATTAAGTTTACATTCTGGGTTCATGTTATGCTCCAACGAATACCCACGAGAAAGGTATCTCGAGCCGGCCCTGGATGTACAAGTTTGAGGACGTACAAACTTCTCTTAAACGGGAAAGGATGATAGCCATGACCTAGCTAGCCAATTAGAATTTAGTAGCCATTACGAAGTAAACACGTCACTGGCCGGTTGCATTAACATGGTTGCATCAGTGATCGAACAAATGGGTTAATTAACGTACTTGATCCAAGAAAATACCCTTCAGATTTTAACTCATGCATGCAAAGCTACCCGGCCAACCTGCGTTTCTACCTTATTTAATGCTTATTTTGTTTCTACACAGTTGCATGATCTATGTATGACAAAGGATCCGCACACGAGTAAAGATTTGTGTAGACTAAGTCTATTGTAGAGTGCAATTATATCTAGTCTATACTAACAATGAAACAATTAATTAAGTAACACCATGCATATATGTCTTCACGTAAATATTATCTAGCTAGTACATCACTAAGTCAATAAAGTCCAGCACTTCATAGTCTACTTAGGCCGGTCATTAATGTTCAGACTTAGAAACCATACTAAATTAAAAAAACATCAACTAGCTAGAAAGCTCATGAGGTCGTAGGTTTAAGATACAAATAAATAAGTCATGTTGTGATATTTCAAGTACGTCAAAGTTCAAGACAAGGACAATATGTTTGTGCTCGATCGTAACATAATTAGTAGATCGAGTAGGGTAGTCAATAGTACCACTACCAAACCGGCCTGTTGGTGATAAGAGGTGCTAAAATTAAGCCGCAATGTCCCAAGAGAGATCGAAGTTCCATTCAAGACCTTGAAGTGCATGTATTCACTCAAGTGTTGATATCTATTGGTTGGCAACTAGCAAGTCTAACAGGAATGAGTGGGGTGACTACCTGAATAGTAAGTACTATACTATACCTTTCCACTAGCCCCACCCGGCCAGGAGTTAAATGGCTGGGTAAGAGAAGTCAAGTTCAATCCATTTATGTTTAGTTATGTCAAGACCATTCAGGTCTAAGCCACTCAATCCAATTCCAGTCAGGTTGTCACCAATCAGGTGATCAACACCAATCAATCCAGTTTCAGTCAAGTCAAGTCCAGGTTAAAACCATTTAGGTACGTTCTAAACCAATCAAGTCAAGTAGATGTGCGTAACATAAAGCATAGAAATCCAAGTCCTTAAAGCCAAGAAATCTATGCTAGTGATGAGGAAGCGGAAGACTTTGGTACTATTCTCTCATCCCCATGATTCTTCTAATGAATGAATATAAGGGGAGTCTACAACTAAAGGTGCAAAAACTATCAAGAACATACACTTATTTAGTTTCAAATGTGATTCACCTGGAATCTCAGGTGGCTACATTACAAAAAAGCAAAAAAGGGTCAATGACCAGCAACTTGTGATCACCGATCTCAAGGCAGTTATAAGTGGTTGTGAGTGAATGATATGGGAAATTTATTGTTTAATTTGTTTTTTTGGAAAATACTGTTTAAAACTCTATAATATTTCTAATATATTTTAAGTGGTTGTGAATAGTGGAGAGAAAAAAATAATGATAAAGATATAAAAAGTATTATTTAATTGAAAAACAGAGAGAAAAAGTAATGATTTTTAGCGTAATTATATGAATAAAGATGAGGAATAGGTTGTGAATGCTCTTACACTATGCATACAAATATTTCAGACGAACTATCAATTCCGACCAAAACTTTGTGAAAGTTTCATCCATTTTATAATTTTCTTCTGTTTTATCTTTGAAGCTTATATTTTTATGGTTTTATATGCATCAACCTATAATTAACCCTTACACTAACAACAAGAAAATAATTTTGATGAGTACTCATTGTAGTTGGTTTTGAGCATGTGGTGTTTTCCTTTTTAAATCATTTTTGGCTGACCATCCTTTTCATTTTATATTGTTCTCTTGCTCTTCCTTTTTCACTTTCCTAAGCTTTTAGAGCGTTCGTCA
>BJCN01063973.1:0-11361 GCA_018326445.1 Flaveria brownii | reverse complement strand
CATTTGGAAAATATTGAATTCCAAATGCAATTCCTTTGAATTACAATTCAAATTCCAATTCCAATTCTAACTCCAACAAATTCCGCAAACCAAACGCCCTCTAAGTCTTTCTTTCTGACTGGGCTAGAAGTTCTGAACCTTAATGTTGAAGAACAAAAGAAGATGTTCACTAAAGGCATGCTAGATAAGTACAAATCTATGGCCTCCATTCTGAAGATAAAGATTGGTAACAAATTTATAGAAGAACAAAGGGTAAATAAAGAAGAAGAAGTTCTATATTTGACTCCATGACCTAATCACATGTTGGAACTACAATTTCTTAACCAATGAATTGTGCCTGACCTTTGCTGGTGCTTGCAAAAATAACGTCAAGGGGTATAATCTATTTAGACTATGTTAGCACAACCTGAAGGACTTGGTCAATCTACACCTTGAAAACACCTTAAGAGATAGAAGAGGATACATGTGTGAACTACTACTGATCAAGATACTAGAATGATGAAGATAGAGTTCTGGAAGCATCATCCTAGGATGAATTTGTTGATTTATGAAGAGGATGAAGCTACCTAAAACTCAAGGATTCAGCACTTTCTCTCAACTACCAAATTATGCCAAGTGTCGATCCACTACGGATTAGCATATGCCAAGTGCTGAACCAATATCGATGAACACTAAAAGTGATTAAGTGTTGACTGACTTTGTATTGGCACTCAAATAGATGCACTCAAAGTATATATGTGTTTAATATGTAAAAAAGTTAATTTAGATTCCGCATTTGTTATGTGTTTATCAGACAGAAAAGTCTTGTTGAGTCATTAACCCAATCTAACAAACCTGGTGTCTAGCATTGACTTGAATAATTATGTTTACAAACAAGTATTAGGAAGTGATAAGTATATCCAATTAAGATATTATATTTTTGTTATGGTTATCTATGTAATGGTTTGTTTAAGTTAATTGGATTTCTTATAATAATGAGACTTTTGTATGGTTTCAACTAGTTCTAGTAATAATATGTACAAATCAGAATTATCACATGCAAGACTAGGACATGTTAAATATAAAAGGTTGAATGATATGTCTTAAATGAGTTCAGTACCTACTTTTGATATGAAGAATGGAAATTGTAAAACATGTATGTTGACTAAGATAACTAGACAATCTTTTAAAGATCTAAATAAGGAAATTAAGGTTTTAGATCTTATATCTAGTGATTTGTGTGACTTGCGTGCTACACCATCATTAGGTAATATAAAGTATGTAATTACTTTCATCGATGATGCTTATAGATATTGTTATGTTTATTTGTTACATGCTAAGGATGAAACTTTTGATAAATTTAAGAAATAAAAAAGAGGTAGAGCTTCATCAGAATGGGTTGATTAAAACTCTTCATATTGATAGAGGAGTTGGGTATTATGATCTAGTGTTCTTCCAATCTACTAGTATAATACATCATACTACAACCCTAATGTGCTTTAAATTATACATATAAAAACACATAAAATCACATCTATTATTCCCAAAACTCATGCTTAAAGTGATGAATTTAAACTTCAAAATGATAAATTATGTGTTCAGGATTCAAAAAGACCAAGATGGACAAAAGGAGCATAATAAGAAGAAATTGAAGAAAACCAAGCTTTGAAGTCCAAGCATAGGGTCGTGCATCATTAGGCACACCCACATGACTAGCCTGAAACATAACCCCATGCTAAAATTAGTGCACCTTCATGTTCATCAGCCTGATAGGACAAAAATCTTGTCCTCCAAAAGGAAGCACGGAGGCATGTCCCACCTCAACACGAGGTCGTGCCCTAATAGACACGAGGTCGTGCCCCAATAGACACAAGGTCGTGCCAGACCATCTATACATGTACGAGCCAACAAACTTTCATGTATATTATACTAGCATGAGGTCGTGCCTTTTGAGGCATGATGTCGTGCCTTTTGAGGCATGAGGTCATGCCTTTGATGCATGGGGTGTGCCTAACACTCCAGAAAGCCTATAAATAACAACTCATTTGCAACTTTGAGTGGAGATTTTCAAGGGGCAAAACTTTGTTGTTTTCTCTCAAGAATCTAGTCTTGAAGGTCCTTGAGAGGATCAAGAGGTGCACTCAACACTTAGAAGAAGCTTGGGATTGTCTAAACATCATTCACAGTGAATCACCTATTTGATTGTTCCATTTTACTGATGATTTCATACTTATCTTTTATATTTGTTGTTTTTATGTTCAAGCTTATTATGAGCAAACTCTTATTATAATCCTAATTAAGTGAAACTTATGTGATTTGTGATGAAACAAACGATGTATATTTATGTTATGTTGATGTTGTGGTAATTTTTGGTGAACGTTTTATAGGTAGCATCTACATTTGAACGGGTCGTTATAAACTTATTAATTGTAATAGTGAACATTATACAAGGTTGAAAAACGTATGAACTTTTATTTGCGAAACCAGTCTTCATAAAGAATCCATGTCTAATGAACTAGAAATGGTTATTAGAAATCATATAACCTTAACTTTCTGATTATTTGCAAGTTTACTTTTATTAGTTTGAGAAATCTATAGTAATTGCTATGGTTTTTTAAAATCAATGGTATGTTAAAAAGGATCTAGATCATCTCTCTTTCTAACATTAAGTTATGTTTTCAAAAATCATATGTTAAAAAGATGCACACTTATTACCTACATCACTAGGGGCTCGGTGGTTCTGTTTTGAGTTACTCAATGTAACTTTCTTTGTTACTACAGAGCTATTTACAATAACTCATCACTAGCTCACGTTTACAAATTTTAACATAACTAATTAAATCTATATCTTTAACCACATCAAGCAACTTATCATAATTACAAAGGTGTAATCTAAATTAGGATAAATGATAGCTTTAATTCCTTGAATTATTCCCAAAAGTCTTAAACTTTATTTACTATTTTACCTAAATTATTGTTTTGAAAAATTAAAAATCTTGTTACCTTAAAGCAACTAATCATTTTCTCAAATCAAAACCCAATTTGATAGTTAATCATTAGGATTGTTCAGTAGGCTTGGTGTGTTCACAGATTGATACTTGGTTCTTACCAATGTTATATTATCGCACGATAGGTGCACTTGCCTTTTGTGCATGTATTTTAGTATACGTAAAAATAATTTTAAAATTGAATTTGTGCGAAAAACCATTACCAAAATATCTATACTTAGCACACACCAGACTCCTTATACACCATAACAAAATGGTGTAGTAGAATGGAAGAATAGGATTTTGAAAGAACTAGTGATGTTAACAATTTGTTTTTTATTGAATAGAAATCCTAATAAAAGGATTAAGACTACTCCATATGAACTATAGTAGAAAACCACCAAATTTGAGTTATTTTAGAGTTTGGTGATGTAGAGTTATTATGAGACTTACTGAACTCAAGAGGAAAACAGTGCATGAAAGAGGTATAGGTTGTATCCTTATTTTGCGTGCTCAAATAATTAATTCATTCAATAGTAACTTGGTTAATAACATAAAATCGAAGATGTACCCTCCATTAGTACTGAACGAGGAAAAGTACAGGAGCAAGAAAAGCTGACTATTTTGGTGATGATTTCCAACTTTATTTTGTTAAAGGATCAAGGAAAGAGATTTAATCTCAATATTAATATTGTTTAAATATTGAGGATGATCCAAAGACTTATAGTGAAGCTATAGGTTTTAGGGATGTTGCATCTAGAAAGAAGCAATCCAAGATAAGATAAATTTCATTATGTAAAACAATACTTGAAAGTTTACAGATTTACCCTACAGATGTAAACCACTGGGTGTAAATGGATCTTCAAAAAGAAAATGAAGGTGGATGGTAGCATAGATAATTTTAAAGCCAGATTGGTTATCTAATGCTTTAGACAGAAAGAGTGTGTTGTTTTTTTGTTACATATGCTCTTATTACTAGTAATTCTACTATTAGGTTGTTGTTAGCACTTTTAGCTATCTTAACTTCAATACTCAAGAGCCATTATATGTTTTATGTATGCCATGATTAGTCTAGGCCTTACATATCCTATGTTGTGGCATAGTTTAGTGGATTGCTAGCAATCCTTGTTCACATAATTGGCAAGAAATTGATCAAGTATTTAAGTAGTTAAAAGGAACATGAATTATGATTTAACGTATTCTAGATTTCCTTCTATTGTTGAAGATTATTCAGATGCAAGTTCGATTACCAATACAGAAGCTTATTCATCTACAAGTTGATACGTATTTCTTCTTGTAAGTGGTGCCATTTCATGGGCATCAAAGAAACAAACTTTAATTACTAACTCAACATTAGAATCTGACTTTGTGGCATTAGCAATAGTTCGTAAAGAGGTAACACCCCAATTTTAGTACTCATAGGTTGTGTGACCTGTTGGTTTTGATTGTTCATTTCATGGTTTCAAAACATTTATGGAGCAAAATAATTTATCTAAAAATCATATTTTCATATATGTGTAACATCAATATTACATCAAAACGTTTAATATTTCATATATTTCAAAAGGGATTTAAAACCCTTCATATACAATCAAAATTTAGGTTTACAACACAAGTTTACAAATATACAGCCACAATGAATTTAAGCACTAGAGAGTCGTTCTCTTTTTAGTAATTCACTTGACCTATATATACAGCTATCTAGATTATCCAGGCCTAGGGAGTCAGCATCCTTTGGGACCTAACCCTAGCTAACATATATTAAACATTTTTACCTGTAAAAGGCTACAAAAACATTTATTCGCAAAAGCTGGTGAGCACATTTAATTGACTTTAAAACATTTCAAACAAACATGTTATTTAGAATCTTAAAAATAACTTTTGTAGCAAAACTATATATTTAGTAGTCGACCTCAACTGTGTAGTTCACCCTCCATATATACTGGTTCTATGGCTCAAGCAGCCTGTGTTTCAACGGAGACCTCCTGGATATATATTGAGACCTTTACCATCCCCGGTATAGGATTTTCACCCATGTTTGAGATATAGATTTGGTTATACTATACAAAATTCACCTTATTACAAGTAATTGAGCCAATAATATCCTTGGAATAACGAAGGTGGTTCCTAAGCGAGCAGCCATTTGACTTAAACCTAGGTCTCTCGTTCTCTTGCTTTGTTTTTTTTCGTTTTCGGGTTCAGTTCTTCGTGTAGCACCTTAAGATTAACCTATGATAGATCTAAGGTAAGGAGAGGGGTTGGATTGTTGAGAATAAGAGAGATAGAGTTCAAAGTTTTGGTGTGAAACCGAGCTTACTCCAGTGTTCCTTTATATAGGGTGGTTTGGTAGCCAATGTGCCCCGCACTCGGACGAGGCATGCCACATCGTCTTGACGTGCTTCATGGCTAACATGTGTTGTCAGATCCTCGGCCTTGAGCCCCTTTTTCTGGTGCGCTACGCTTCAAATATCCAATTTTCCTCGCATAATTGCTACATGTCAACTTCTAACCCTTAGTAATTAGCCACGTGTTAGGCATGAGTTTAGCGTCATCACTTTCATATTGACCAACCAGAGCTTGCTTAACCTGGTCGATGCGCCCCACATCTCTTATCCAATGTGATTCGTATTGGCTTTTATTTCCCAAACTTAAATTTTTGTTAACTTTTATCCATTGTACCTTTCTTTCAAAATAAAACTTTTAGTGCTGACTTGGAACCCTAGCCAGGGGCTTTGCCCTTTGGACCCCACTAGGGGCTACCACCCGTTGAACCCTTCTTTTATTGGTTGTCTCCCCTAAACCCCTACCGTCTAGCGGATGCTTTAGGTTTAGATTTTTAGGAGCATTACAAAAGAAGCTGATTGGATAAGAAATTTGATTTGTGAAATTGTAATTTAGCCTAAACTAATATTACCTATATCTATCAAATATGGTAGAGAATTAACTTTAGCCAAAGCTTATACTCAAGTGTTCAACGACAAGTCTTGACACTTAGACATAACATGATTGACGAGCTCACCATGCATAGTGTGATATTAGTGAAGTTTGTGAGAACTCAGCATAATTTAGCCGATCATCTAAACAAGTCAGTTTTTAGGGAGGCATTGAAGTCTACCTAAAATCTCTCATGTTAAGATATCCAAATTTCATATAGTATAACACTATGTGCTGAATTCAATGTGAAAAATTTAACATTTAGAAATTGGAACACATTAGTAGAATCTTTCCAAGGTATATGTTTAGACCTACAAGTTGAGGAGGTCGAAGTCTAACTCTTAACAGTTCTTTCATAAAATTACATATGCGGGTGCAAGAGTAAAAGAGGTACCTATATAAGCATGAAGTTAGCCGCTTCAAGAAGCTGGGACTTGGCGTTAATTTGCTTATAAAGGATAAGGACATAAGGCTAGTAAAAGGTAGTGTAAAGTAAGGACATATAAGTATGTAAACTTTTATGTATGTTATCTTCATGTATTCAAAATGAATAACAAGGATTCAATCCATTATGACACCTTAATATTTGAATATTTGAAATATATAATATACTACGATGAAATTCAATAGGTATGATTTTTCATTTATGCAAAATTTGTTATTTATGTGAGTTTGTTTTAGTTAATCAATGATTACGCTAAAATGTAAATGGATTGACTAGTTGACAAATATGATTATAAAATATCATCAAACAAGTTAGTACGTGTGGGAGTTCACACTTATTTAAGTTTATTATGTTCTTCAATATTAGAACCTCATAATTTTGATTGAACCCCCAGATAGTTTTAATTTGAAAGTGATTCACGATTCTCAAATTGTCCAATTTATTGATTACGGAAGTATAATTCCTTTACAATCTATAGATTTTATCATTATTTTAGAAAACAAGATATGATGAAGATTTTGATGAAAACTTTGGAATGTATTACTCATTGTACAAGTAGGTTTAATATAAAAAATGAGGTGTGATGCTTTTATTAATTAAAAACAACATTGTGTCACAATTAAAGTAATAAGAACTCCAATGGGGCCTTTGGAGGCAACTCTTGACCTGCTTAGCGTCATTTTTTAAGTGCTAAACCAAAGCAAAATGCCCTTGGGCGGATCCCCCTCCTATGAGGGCAACGAAATTGAGTAAGGGCGCACCTTTAGCATTTGATATATGTGTTCATATGGTTGTTGTATGTTTATTGGTTCTGGATTAAACATTCGTGTATGTATGTACGTGTCTTTGTGTGATAAGAATAAATTCTCTTATTTTTTATGTTGTTTTTTGTCTAGCTTTTTTTAATGATCCAGGAACACTTCTAAAGAACCTATATCCCATCTGTTACTTTTATTATGTTCTACATGTCAAAAGAAATCCTAAAACTTGATGAAGCCTATTATTGTTTGAAATGCCAAAATAATGCTATGAATCCACATCAAGCGTAAGTATATATACACCTTTTTATCATATATACTATACTATAAAAGGTTAAAAACTCATGTATTATGTGGATAGAAAAAATTCAATATATTAAAATCATTAGGATTTATTAAATTTTATATGTTACATATCATTAGCGATTAATAAAATAATAAATAATAAAAAATTATAAAAATTTATTTTAAGATAAGATATAAATGAAATCTTATAATCTAAAATGTTTAGAATTATTAGAATAAGAGAATTTAAATTTTAGATATTTAATTATTTTGTTTACTTATTTATCATTATTCTTATGTAATACATACATACATATAGGCATTCATATATAATCATTTATCATCATTATAAAAAAATTTATCATTACTTTAACCATTCCTTTTACTTTACCTCTTAGCATGAAGTTACTAGAACTGATATTCTCTAATCCATCCCATTTTCAATTAAAGTTTAGGTATACCCAAATCTCCCAAAACTAGCTCTGATACCAACTTGTAAGGCAGCTTCACAATTGGATTTCAACACCATAAGCACATAATTCTTAAATTTTAAACACCAATAACATGGCAGCAGAGCAAAAGAAGTATTATTACAAGGATAATTGCCTACAAACGATTACATCCAGCAATCAAAACTATGTCTATAAGAATGCAAGTCTTACATGTAGTCAGGTAACTTCAGATTGATGTCAAGTTTTCATTCATTATTCCATTTTTTGCTTTTACCTGTCAAGCTAATATGCATAAAAGTCAGTGTTGCTAAGTGAGTTCTAGTTATACCCTATAAAGAACTCTTTAGCATTTTAATCATTTGAAAACCTTTCACTTGATTCATAGGAAGGTTATGCTTTAGCATCATTATCATCAATCATTCTTTCACACATTCATACTTTCATACATTAGCATCATTTATACCTTCATACTTTTAGTATCTTTCATTTCCTTTATTTTTTTACGTTTATCTTTGAGCTAGTACAAGTACTAAGCCCCTATCATGGTGAGCGCACAAAAGGTATAACTCCTATTTAAGTAACAATGCACAAGGCAAGGATTCTCTAGGTGAGTGCATATGCCACACTCCCTAACAGGGGTGAAAAGTATCAGGCAGGGCCCCTATCCTTAGAGTGTGAATGATACAACTCTTGTACGTTGAGTGTATACAAGATACAACTCCTATCACGTGAGCGTTCACAAGGCAAGGCTCCTATCAGAGTAATAATGCACAAGGCAAGGATTCTCTAGGGTGAGAATGAAACAAATGCAAACTCTTATCAAAGCTTGCAAGACTTTTTGTACATCAGGCCTATTACTTTCTTTAATTACTGTTAGCTTTCATTCTTTCTTTACATCCTTATCATGACACTAATTCATCATTCATACATTACCATAACCATGGTTATACTTTCACTTTTACATATAGTCATTCATCATTAAGTTTCCCTATACAATACATACCTAAGATTCTTTACATAAAATATATCTTATCAGTACTACATACTTTCATTACTATACCATACATCATCATAGTATAACAATTATTATCAACAAATTCAAACTATATCACAAGGATACAATAAAACAAATACGGTAACAGGGATGGGCTAATACGGGTGACAAAAGAAATACAGGTAATAGTGACTGATAGATTATTGCGGGGTAAGGTAAACCAATGCAAGTGGACTAATATGGATCATCTAAATGATCATCTGTATTTGTTCACTTAGGCTGATCGTGCGGATAGTACAACTTCAGACAACAGCCCAACAATTGTCGTTGACTGGTCAAGTAATGCGGGTGGACTATATGTTCATTCGCATTTGTTTTACTTAGGAACTTTATGAGAAATGCGGGTAACAGTGCTAACTAATACGGGTGAACTACTTATTCATTTGTATTAGTGCACTTGGAAATATTTGAGGAAACACAACTAGTATGAAAAATGTGACAATAATAGCATGTCCACATTTGAAGGCAAATACGAACAACAATACTCATATCATCTGCATAAACAAATACGGCTCAACTATACACATTTGCATGAGTATTGCTTAGTGAATAAGATACAAATGTAGAGGACTAGTCAGTTAATGTGGGTGTTGATGAATCATCCGCATTAACTCCTATACGTAAATCCATTGCATCTGATTTCATAGAAGTCCATTATTAATCTATCAACTTTCTTTAAATCATTTAAATGATAACTTTGAACTATAAATTGTTTAATCTTTAACAAAACATTCTTAGTATGCATACTAACCCCAATATACATGAAAACACATAAAAGTGGGGTCTAGAACTCACATTAACAAGAAAAAGTCGATGAAAACCCTAACCTGAAAGGAATAAACTGAAATCTACATAAACATACATCAACGAGACAACTTTAATGAGAAAAATGATGTTAAAACATCCCAATGACATAGATCTAGCTTAGATCTAGCATTTCATACGTGAAAGTTCTTACCTTTGCTCAAATCTTCGACTTTCTCTCTCTAGAATGTAGCTCTCTCTCTCTCTCTAACAGCCCCTTTTGCAAGAAGGTTTGCACGGAGCTGTCATGTCTCCTTCCTTAAGGGGTTTTAGGGTGTCAACTTCCATTTACCCGCCTTTAGCTTTTATACCTCTTCATTTCCTTTATTTCCCATGGTTTATATATGAATAAAACTAGGATGTTATAAGTCAGTTCCTATTATTTTAGGTTTCGTCCTCAAAACCTGCTATGTGTCAAACAACTGAGCGTAATACTGTCTCAGCTCTTCCTTGCTCTCCCAAGTGGACTCCGACCCCTTTCTATGCTTCCATTGTACACAGACTAGTGGCATTACTTATTCCTGAACTTATTTCCCTCCTGTCAATAATAGCAACAGGTTATTCCACGTAATTTGACTTGTCGTCAATCTCCAAATCCTCAAATGGAATATGAGCATCTTCGTATGCTAAACACTTACGGAGATGTGATACATGGAAAGTGGAGTGAATCCCACTTAACTCATCTGGTAAATTCATCTGTGTGCCAATTCACCCACGCGAGCTAATATCTTGAATGGCCCAATAAACCTAGGGCTTAACTTTCTCCTCTTTCTAAATCGAATTATTCTTTTCCATGGAGAAACTTTCAAGATAACCCTGTCACCAACTTTAAAGTCTATCGGTCTTCATGGTTTATCTGTGTATGACTACTGTCTATCTTTAGCAACTTTCATTAGGCCTTGTCTTTTTTAGTTTTTCATTTGTAGCCTCTATCACCTCTATACTTCCCAATTCCTTCTGCCCGATCTCACCCCAACACACCGGGGTTCTACATCTTCGTCCATAAAGCATCTCATACTGGGCATACTAATACTAGCATGGTAGTTGTTGTTGGACGAGAACTCTGCTAACAAAAAATGACTATCCCAGCTCCCATCAAAGTCTACAATACATGCCCGAAACATATCTTCTAAAGTCTGTATAGTCCTCTCGGACTGTCCGACTATCTGCGGGTGGCATGCTGTACTAATATGCAATCACGTCCCTATAGCATCACGGAATTTCTTCCAGAAATTTGATGTAATCCGTGTGTCTCTGTAGGAAACGATCGACACCTATACACCATGACGAGCAACTATCATTTTAAAAACAACTTGGCTATCCGTTCTGAGTTATACGTCTCTTAGATTGGTAACAAATGAGCGCTCTTTGTTAATCTATTTACTATCAACCATATGGCATCATAACCCTTACCTGTACACGATAGGTAAGTTATGAAGTCCATTGTAACATGCTCCAACTTCAATTTGGGAATATCCAAAGGTTGGATCTTCCCATATGGCTTCTAATGTTTGGTCTTACCTGAAGGCACGCCAGACGCTTTTCCACGTAACAAGCTACATCTGCTTTCATTCTCGGCCAATAATAATTCTTCTTCAAATCTTGATACATCTTGGTGGTTCCTGCATGAATCGAGTAGCGAGTCTTGTGCGCTTCATCTAAG
>BJCN01063740.1:0-12623 GCA_018326445.1 Flaveria brownii | reverse complement strand
GTTGGATTCTCCCGGAGACACAAAGCGAAAGGTCCAATCTTGTCCTTCATCGTCTTGTGCAGTCAAGGCCATAGGATCCTTGCTTGATGATGTAGCCACATTGGTGTGTTTATATTGACGATTGAAGGTGGAGAATGGATTACCATTACCTGTCTTCTTGGGCTTCACACATTCATATTTGAAGTGCCCCTTTTCTCCATAATTAAAACAGGTAACTTTGGTTTTGTCAAAACCAAAGGTTGTATCCTTTGTGGCTATCAAGTTCTGTCCGGACTTCTTAACAAACTTCTTCGCCCTCCGGACAGCACTAGCCAGTGCCCACATAATGTCCATCCTTTCGAGCTCATTCTCGTCTACTTGCTCGTAATCTTCATCGGCGAGATGGCAGTTTCCAATCTTCCCAGCAACTAGACCATTATAGGAGTGAACGACAGCTGCTAGGAGATGCATATGCTCCTTTGCTACCTCTATAATCACCTTACCGAGATTCTCGGTCTTCAATTTCGTAGTATTGGCTTCAGCTGCTATGTATTGGGTGCAAGATGACCATGACGTGTCAGATCCTGAAGTAATAGCTTGGGATGGAGTAGCTGAACTGGACACGAATGCTGTTTGGAGTGGTGCTCCAGAAGTTTTAGGTTGAGGAGTTGAGTTGTAAAGTGACGGGTTCTGATCATATGAACCTTTTTAGGATCTGTACTTCATCCACAACTCTTCCTCTTTCAGCTTCAGAATGAAATCGTTGATATCCAACTTTGCCAGCATATCATTCTGTCTGAGATTTGACACAAACGAAACCCACTTCTCAGGCAATCCATCTGCAAAACTCGACACCTTGTCTTCCATGGACGTGGTAACCCCATGAGTGTGCAGCTCACTCATCAAGTGGTAGAAACGGTCGATAATGTCATCCAGGCTCTCTTTTCCTATTGAGGAGAAGTTATCAAACTCCTTCTTCAAGGCCTTTGCCTTTAATGCCTTCAACGTCGCATTCCCGTCATACCGTTTTTCCAGAGCATCCCATAGCTTCTTGGCTTGTTTATTCTCAGAAAATTGATGGAATATATCCTTAGGAATGGACTGAGTTAACAAAGCGTACACCTTCTTGTCTGCATTGTACTTTACCTTCTGGCTATCAGTCATGCCACCCAAGGTAAGTTTAACTCTATCAGCACCAACTGGCATGCTATACCTAATCTCGATTGATTCCCACAGATTAGGATCAACTCCATTTAAGTATATCTCGAACCTTCCATTGTGGGTAATCATCTAATGTTATGAGCTTAGGGGGCTTATTGTGATTACCAACTTCATTTTCCAGAAGCAATAGATTCTGGATCCGTGAATCCCTATCGGCAGTGAAAGTTGAGTACTGATCTTCCATTTGTATTGACTTTGAACATCAACCTTAAACCTGTTCACACGCGTGAATGGAGAGGTCTGAATGGGCCAAACTTGTGATTGAACAATGCGGATAGCTCAATCGTGCAATTGAACAATACGGATGAGTCAATCGTGCGATTGGACAAGGACGACTAGACAATGCGAATGGAGTGTTCAGTCGTACGATTGGATGGGAGACTGAGTTAAATCGTGCGTATGAAATGTACGATTGAGTTCAGTCGTGCGATTGAGTCAATGGTGCGACTGAAGCTGCTGCTTTTTGAAAATTCGAAGATTTTTGATATTATGACTCAAAAACACGAGTTTTCAAGAACCCTAATCTGCCGTATGATGAAAAACGTGAACTTTTTGATCTGGAGACGTCGAAAACACTGTTTTAACAAAAAAGATGGTGTTTTTGAATAAATAAACGTGATTTTTACACCAAATTGATTGAATCACATGCAAAATCAAGACCCAAAGCTCTGATACCACTTGTTAGGACCGTGTACGTACAGAGTACTAACTGATTCTGCGCGTATACCAACTTAAATAGTGCGTAATCCTATTTGATTGGCGATCCAATCAGTGAGAACGACAATCTGATCAATCCTTACGATGAAACAAACGTTAAGAACGAACTAGAATTGATCAGAAACAAACTATGAAGTTGGAATGATGAATAGGGACTCTCTGGACTGCTAGGGTATGTAAATATTTGAAGTGTTTTATTTTTCCACGAATTAAGTGGTATTTATAGGTTAGGGTTTTCCATTCGTACGACTGAACCATTAGCATGGTTCAGTCGTGTGACTGAAGCATGCGGTTGATCCATCCGCACGACTGAAGGTCCAGTCATGCGACTGAGTCAATCTCATGTCACAATCATGCGACTGATCCAATCTCCTGGTTCAGTCATCCGACTGGTCCATTAGCATGAAATGTTCATACGTATGGTCCATTAGCATGGTCCATTCGCATGAGAACTTCACACGATTAAGTTTAAACTTGTTTCTCAACCATTTTTGACTAAGAATTATGCAAACAACCACAAACCTATATAATTAGTTCAATATGCGTTATCAAACAATAAACAATAAAATATTAAACATTATAAGCATCAACCACACATTGTATTTCATTCATACCCATTTAATTACATATATGTAAGACAAGAAAGACATTTTACATTGAGCTCCTAAACTACGAACATATGTATCAACACCTTCAAACCGGAGAAGCTCATTGCTTCAACCATCTATTTTCCTTTAAGGTTTCATAAACCTTCTTAGGTTCTAGTTGTGGCAAAAAGCATGAGTATAAGCAAACGTTTGCTTCATGTATTTTACTTCTTGTCTTGACACCAACATCAACCCCACCTATGATGTTTTCAACTAGATGCTCTTTATGAATTATAAGCCTTGAGATTAATTAGAGTTATTAAAATAAATCCATATTGGAAAACGTTTTTTCAAGTCTTCGACAGATGGTACAACTTTCAAACTGCCACCTTCTTCAACAGGTGCAGTATTTGTCTCTTGTTTAGCAGGTTGCTCAACACCTATGTGTACATCAACATATGACTCTTCATGAGATGAATATTCATGCATATTTGAGGGTTGATAAAGTACATTTATAGTGCTAACAAGGGGTATCAACTGATTGTAGTTGTACTCGATCATCATTTATAAGCTGCTGAGTAGATGTTGATAGAAAATCAGCATCCATTCTATAGTCTTCTATATTAGTACTTTGTGTATCTTTTGATGTACGTACTAAAGTTCTTGAAATATTCTTAAGTAAATGGTTTAATACATTTACGAACCCATTTAGATCAAACATCCAACTGCGAGTACGACCAACACCATTTGAGGAGTTTTCATTGAATATAGCATTATCAGATCCTCTATGGTATGATCTACACTATTGTATACCTTATAAGCATTAGCATGAGACGAGTATCCAACATAGTACTCATCTATAGATTTCTTAACAAATTTAGATAGGTGATCTTTGGTATTGAAAATAGTGAAAGGACATCTAAATGGTCTTAATAACCCAATGAATGGTCTTTTCTTATGCCATAATTCATAAAAGGTTTTCCCATATGCCTTGACTATTAACATTCTGTTCTGAACATAGCATGAAGTGCTGAGAGCTTCAGCCCAGAATGTTATAGCTTCCTTAGAGTTAGTCAATATAGTCCTTCCAGCTTTAATAAGTGTTATGTTTCTCCTTTCAACAACTCTCTTGAGGAGATTTAAAAGCACTATATTATCTAGCAATACCTCTAGATTCATAAAAGGAATCAAGAGTAAGGTTTTTGAACTTAGTTCCCTAATTATATATAGTGATTAACCTTTTGATTAATTTAGTTCTTAATTTTTATAGTAAATGACTTTATTGTTGCAGCAGTTTCATCCTTGATATCTATAAAGAAAACTCAATTAAAATTTGTGAATCATTTATTATTACCAAACACTATAATTTACCCAAACTCTTTACACCTGTAGGACTAAAAGCAAGGATAAAGGAGTTATGATTGAATTCATTTCTTTTAACTTAGGAAAAGACTTGTGTTACTTTCCTTTCAGGCATGCAACACAATAATCAATCATGCAAATTTCTTGTTTGGTAGTCCCTTGACTAAACTATTTCTATAAACTTTGTTCATGTTTTAGAAATTTACATGTGCTAATCTTTTGTGCCATAAAGATGATTCATCTGCAGAGACATGATACCTAAATTTACAAGAAACATTTCCAAAAGATGATGCATTATGCATGTTCAGCATGTATATATTGTTGTTTCTAGGTGCCCTTAAAAGAATTTTACCAATAGGAATGACAAACCCAGGTGAAAGAATAGTACATTCATGCTCTACGAAAATAGTGTTGTCCTTTTGATCATAGGGTTAAGATATGCTCAACAAGTTATAGTTTAACTCTTTCACATAGTTCACCAAATCAAAGCTTACATTACCATTACTAATAGGTACGTTGCAATAATGTATATTCCCCTTTGATCAATTTCAAAAGCAACATATCAGCCATCCTTCAAAATTTAGCAAACAGGATCTGTCACCTGTCATGTGCCAAGAGCATCTACTGTTTATAATCTATAAGTTATCTTTCATATGGAATGTGCTTGAGATGAAGAGGTCGAGCTTCCTGCTATCAAAACATTATTAATTGGTGACATGTCTTTAATATGAAGCCTCCAATCAATTATGTTTTATTTAGATTCTACAATAGTTGTCTGTCTTGATGGAGCAGGGGGTGATGGTGATGGTGTCTACAATTTGATTATAACTTGAAAATGGAAGTGCCAGAGGATGATTAATTAGACTTGGGTGCTTTGCATTCTTTAGTAAAGTTACCAAACCTAGATATAGGATACTCCTCTACGAGATCCGATTGCATATGAGGTGTAACATTTTTGTTTTGTGGAATATATATATATATATATGAAACTTATATTTCAAATATTATTATGCGAGTAAGCTTTGGGTCAAAAGACTACTAAATCATATAACTTCTAATCAAACGTTTAATATTATTAAAGTTTATAATAATAATAATAATAATAATAATAATAATAATAATAATAATAATAATAATAATAATAATAATAATAATGTAACATACAACTACATAATGTAGTTTATATGCACACATAGTGTCTTGCTCAAAAATGAAGTTTGGTGACTCAAAATGAATGTTTTAAACAACTCTTTAATGATAAGAAAGTGAAGTCGGCAATTTTATGATAGTCAGGATTCTTATGTAAACATACAAATATGTTTAAATTGAACAAACAAGTTTTAAGCATGATACAAATAGGTTTGTGAGAATAAGGTTTTAAACAAACAAGAGAACATAGGTGTTGTTGATGGTTTTTAAAAATAATGAGCAGTTTATCATCTACAGTCAAGTCACTGCTATTAGAAGGTAAGTACATTGACTCATAACTAAATTATGTTGCATGTTTAGTCATATGTTACCTGTCTTTACTTACTATAAAGTTGTATTATTTTAAACATGTTAATTACATGTGATATATGTTTGTTTACTTATAAATATGCATGATTATGATAGAAATAGTTTATAGGGTACATGTCTAAATATGTGAATTGGTGCTCTTAAAGTGGGAAGTAAAATATATGTAAGGATTTCGGGTGCTGAAATCCCAAGAGGTTCGGATGTTAAACTCTGCATATATAAAAAGTGAGTTAAATATATGTAAGGATTTTGGGTGTTGAAATCCCAAAGGGTTCGGATGTTGAACCCCACATATATAGATAGAGAAGTTAATAATTCAAGGATTTTGGGTGTTGAAATCCCAAAGGGTTCGGATGTTGAACCCCACATATATAGATAGGGAAGTTAATAATTCTTAAGGATTAAAAATAAACCAACAAGAAATTCGAGTATTGAATTTAAAGAAGCGGTGAGGAGTAAATAAAATTAATTTTTGGGTATTAAATCCCAATAAAAATATTTTATTGAAACAAAAATATGTACTTACTTAGCTAAATCTAATAAAAATAAAAAATATGTACTTACTTAGCTAAATCTAATAAAAATATTTTTAAATGTTTTTAGAAAAAACACCCATATATGATTAAAGTTTCGGGGACATGACCGGACTAACAAAAGAACGCTACTCTCGTTTAATATTTAAGATAATAAATATTGTAGAAATAGTTTATAAAACATTTATGTTTCCTTGTAATATATTTTTTTATGAAATTACATGTCACTACGAGCGACAAATTTTGTTAAGATCTAGGACCTAATTATGATAAAAATAGCAAAAGTATTTTATAAAACAATATGATGCCTTTCATGAGGATGGAAAGGTTTGTATTTCTTGATTTCTCTATCACTTGAATATTGTATTTTAATTATTATCTTTTTGTGGAGAAAAGAGATTGGATAGGGTGTTTGAGGAGGTTGTCCGGAATATTGATTTTGCTACTAAGAAGATCATCCAAAAGGTTAATCCTAACATTCCTTTTGTTGATTACCCATATTCCTGACATGATCTTTGCCTTATTAATGTGATGTGTAGCATTAAAAATAACACCAAGTCTATTAGTTACATTTATGGTAAATATTTTAGAACTCTTTCATCAGACAAAGAGGTTCAAAGACTTTCATTGAGGGGCAAATTGTGAGAAAACACTAAAGGGTGGTGTGTTTAGTTTGTATCATCTTTAGAACGGATTGGTGATTATGGTTAGAGGAAAACAAAAGCTACTCATTATGTTGATTTTGATCTCTATGCTTTTGAGAGGTTCACTCCCCTTTAAGGTGTTGATCTGAAACCATCGTTTGTGATTTTGAAATTTCAAACCATGGTGTTATTCATCTAGTGTTATGAATAAAAGTTTGATAGTCACGGTCCTTCTTCTTTGACAATATTAGTCCAACTTGTGTCCAATCATGTTGTTAAGCATATTCGTGATGAGGGCAAGCCTTCTTTCCCGTTTTTAAAGTCTATTACAATTAAGTGTTTACTTGTATGGGAGAATATGATACAAACGTCCCTTTGATTGATGCTGCTAAATAAGAGTCTTTCATCCCATACTAGAGTTACATGTGGCTCCTTTTAAATAATCACAAGATTGCATAGGAATTTTCTAGGTTAGTTGTTGTAACGCCCTGAAATATCGAAGCAATCAACTTAGTAATAATGGGGTCAAGTCGGGAGATAAATATATATATGTATTTATATTTATATATATATCGATTATGGACCTAATTGGATCTATGGATTAAGTGATAGATGGGTTTAAGAGCCCATTACCACCCTTAGACAACCCTAATCAGGCACCACAACACACACACACTTGCAACCTAAGCAATAAGGATTCTAGAGAGAGAGAGTAGAGAGAGAAAGTAAGGAAAGATCTCGGTTGGAAGCTTGGTGGATTAAGGTTTGAAGATCTGAGTATTGGGGCATCAAACAACGAAGATGTATCAAGGATTTCATGTAAGAATCGTCCCCCAAACATCCTTTTTAGAACAGATATGGAAACTAGGGTTTTAGGTTGGAAAAGTTACAAGAATCATATAAAGGTCATATTTTTACATATGAAATCATGTAAAATTCTTAGATATAGTTTCATGGATCTTAAATCAAGGTTTTGGACGTAAAAAGTTAAGATTTTGGGTTAAAAAAGGGCTGGTTCGTCATTTTTATACGTCCAGCGAAACTGTGAGCTAGATCAGCGAAACTGTGAGCCCGATTAGCGAATCTATGAGCCTGATCAGCGAAACTATGAGCCCGATCAGTGAAACTAGTAGTTCTTCCAGCGAAACTAAGAGAAGTTCCAGCAAAACTATAGTTTTGATGGTAACTTCGCTAGTGCTTAGGTTGACCGGTAGATCTTGCGAACCTAGGAAATTCCAACGAAAGTTGGGCGCATCTGGCAGCGAAACTGTAGTGCGAAACTGGCAGTGAAACGCCGTGTGAAACTAGCAACCAAACTGCCAGCGAAACTAATAGCGAATCTACCAGCGAATCTACCAGCGAAACTACCAGTGAAATTGTTGGCGAAACTGTGTAGAGAATGACCTGTTTGTATGTTAACTATTATGCAGACCGTGTGACCTGATCATAGGCTAGGTAAATTAGATGCAAGCTTACTTATCGACCAGGTAAGTTCTAGATCCCCTTATTTACAAATTGTTTCCATGTTTTGGGGCTATTATGCATAATAAACCTAAGATTTTCAAGGCAAAGTTTTCAAGAGGTTTTAACAAGAAAATAAATTTTCCTATAACAAAATATGCTATATAAAGTCCTATAAATAAAAAAATTTCACACTAACCTGGCAGCATGGCCCCAGCCAAGGGCGTTGCCCCTTGGACCCCACTTGGGCCTACTGCCCCTAAAACCCCGCTATCAGGGGTTGCCGCCCCCGAACCCCCGCTGTCTCGCAGAGGGTCTATATATGGTTTATTTCCTATTGTTTGTGAAATATGAATGTATAGACTAAGAGTTATTTCTTATTGTTTGTGAAATATGAATGCATAGACTAAGAGTTATTTCCTATCATGTATAAGTATATGTATAACTAAAGATGTAACTGAAACTTAAGAAATATTATTGGGCCCATAACGTGTACCTTTGTAAAGTAAAGCCTTGTAAGCAAATGAAAGAGGATGGTTGCATTTGTTGTGCCCTCACGATAGTAAGGCCTGGATTAGCATGTTAGTAAAGTAAAAGCCCAAACAGGCAGGTCAGTATGACCTGGATTGGCATGACAATAATGGCTTGTATGGGTACGGCAGTAAGATCTGGATTGGCATGTCGGTAAAGTCCTGTGTTCATCATAGGCATCGATAGTGACTGGGAATTGATGGGTAAAGAAGAGTAATAGTTAATAGTTAAGCGAAAGTCTTAATAATAAAGTATTGATAAAGTGATAATCTGTGTATACTAATGTTTTGTTATGTGATGATTAATTTCGAAGGATAAAGTTAACATATCTTACTAAAAGTTACTTGATAATTTACACCTAGAACTCACTCAGCGAAGCTGACTTTTATATGCATATTAGTCTGATAGGTGAGTTATAAGGCTTAGATTGAAGGGAGCATGGATCTAAAGCTTCTTGGAAACTAAAGTTTGGCATCCTTGATTTAGAAGATTGTTAAACACTCTTTTAAGACTTGTTTGATGTACTTAAGACAAAGTTAACTTTTTTCTTTTAATTATGTCATGACAAATTCGATTTAAAGAAAGTTTCGCTGCAATGTTTACTTACATAGATGTTTTAAATTGTTGTTATGTTGTGAATGACCAACTGTGGAGCTTCCTAGGATCAGGAGCCTTACAGTTGTCAAAGTTATTATGTGGTTTTTAAAGTCTATTACAATTGCGTTGTTGTTAGGTTGATGTGGATTATGCAAGGTAGGCTTGTGATCATCTAGAGGGTACTGTTGATGATTTAAAGGAGACGAAACCTGCGTTGGAGGAGAAGGCTTCCCATGATAAACAATTAATAAAGGATGCAATTGTAGAGAACCAGTCTTCACATGAAAACCTTATGATCGTTGATGAGGTTGACTCTCACTTGGTGTCTAATAGGAAATGGCTTATAACTCAAGAATATTAGAAGGTGTTCAACCATATCAGGAACATCAAAGAGTTTACTATGTTGTTGGGAAAAATGGAAGAGGCATGTATGGTGTTAGAGTATCATTGAGGATTGGAGGTAGGTTACCATTGTTCTAGGAAGATCATCCTAATTAAACTAGCTCCATACTACATACTACTTGTCAATCAATGTATGAAAGATGTTGGTGATGCTTTTGTTAGTTTTCTCATTCTCCAATCTCCCGTTTGACCAATTCTCTCAAAATTTCTATTGTATGCATTGGTATCCATGGAGGATCTTGAAAATCTAAGTCCTTGATTTAGGTTGTTATTACCCTTTTTTAAAAAATTTGGTTGTTAATTTTGTGTTCCTTGTTATGGGTTTAAACAATAGTTTGTTTAAATGTTGTGCCCTTTATGGGTTTGTGAGATTTTATGTGATGTTTATTTCTCTATTGTGGAGATATATGTTATGTTCTATGTAAGATTATAGCATTAGCTTTTGGTGTTATGGCCTTGTGCATGATATTTTTTCATACAAATTTGTGCATGTATTCTTTGCCTTGTTAAAAGGTTGTCTTACTTTGTTATTGTTATAGTTAATTTTTCCCTCGTTTTATTTATGCATTTGCTTTCAACTTTTATTTATTGGCTGGAATTAATCCCAGCTCAGGAAATATTTACACACACTTCTAACTTTGAGCTTATTTTCCTTAAACGATTCCTTGTTAACTAAGAGTTAACACCCGTTAGTTTTTTTATTAAATGAGGCCAACTTTGAGCCAATTTTCAACTTGGTCACCACCCAGCCTCCATCAAGTCTGGTTTTTGGTGTCTAGCCTTCATAGTCACATGAAATCTACCTTTAATGAGTCAAGTTGTTCAGATAAGGTGGTAAAGATTTATGTGTTTCAGGGTGCAAAAGTTATAGATTGACAGACCTGATAGTTGATTTCAACTTTTTGCTTAGTGTTTTGGCCATATAAGTAATTCACGTCATCAAAAAACTAATAGTGTTAACTCTCGGTTAGTAATGGATCGTTAGAGGAAAATAAATCTAAAGTTGGGAGCGGCCGTAAACATTTTTTGAGTTGGGATTAATCTCGATCAATAAATGAAAGTTGGGATTATTAAAATCAACAACTATTTCATTTTATTCCTATGTTTGGAAGTTAACATTTGGTTCATTTATTCATAATTTATTTGTCCACTTCCTTGTTGATTATTAGAAGGTTTTCATTTTAACTCTACTAACAAAAGTTTTAGGATGCCTTCATTTCTTCATGCATGGTGAACCTTTCGCTTCCTTTCAAACTTTTTTATAAAGGAATGTTTGTTTGTATAAATCTAAGGCTTTCCCTTAATTCATTTATCATGAATCATCTAACTCCTATAAATCCTTTTAGGTAGGTAGGTACTTCTCTTTGTTAAACGCAGATGTGGATTGTCAACTTGGTCTGAGCCCTATGGATGGACTTTTAATTGAGTCCCATATAGGACTTTTTTAACACTTCTTCCAACTTAGTTCACCTATTGGTAATGTGTAATAAGGCTAGATTTTTTGATTTCATACTTTGGTCCTTTTTAGGCGGGTGAATACAGACCACAAAAGTTTTCCTTCTTACCTAGGTGATGTAAAAACATATTTTGATAATTTGTTGTGCTCTAAAATACACTTGATTATATGTAATACTTATGCAACTATTTGGCATTACAGGTCTTAGGAAAATCTGTCCTATTGATTAGGGATAGCTTATAAGTTCTATGACCCTATATGGCCCCTCCTACATAGGACCTAACTTGCCTTTATTCACTTGACCACTTGCCTCATTCAACCAAGGAATAGGTCCCAAGGTATGAAAACGTTTGAAGACTTAGGAGTTATAGTACTTTTCTTATTTGTTTCTTGTAAGATACTTCTTTGAATGTTGTTATATCTTTCATTTCCATTAGCCTGTTAATTTTGAATCGAAGGTCTCCTTCGTTCCCTTCTTGCTAAATTATTGTTTATCGCATGGGCGAGTTTCTTTTGATTGGTATCATGGCCACAGTCTCGTACTTGGCGGAAGGGGGTTTCCCTATTAATAGTTTTAGGACTTATTCTATGTGCCCATAAAACATATGGATTTTCATCTACCCATGCATGTATATGTTGCCCTAGTCGTGCATTTATTCCATCTACAACACTCTCACTAGCCCTCTCAACTTGTCAGATAGCCTAAAGATGTGCGATTGATGTGAAAATCTATTTTATGTTGAGTTGCTCACATCATTCTTAAAAGGGATTATTTGCAAACTAAGTCCTATTGCCACTAACGGTGGCTTAGAGTAAAATGAATAGATAGATAATGTTCTTCTGAAAAACCTTCTTCATTTGTTCATTGTGATCGAATATAGTGGCTTAGCTATTGATACGTATGTACCTAGTTTAGGAGCTTAATGTAAAATGTCTTTCACGTCTTACATATATGTAATTGAATGGGTATGAATGAAATACAATGTGTGGTTGATGCTTTTAATGTTTAATATTTCATTGTTTAGTGCGTGATAACTTATAGTGAACTAACTATATAGGTTTGTGATTCGTATGAAGTATTCATGCGAATGGACCATGCTAATAGACCATACGCATGAACACTTCATGCTAATGGACCAGTCGCACGACTGAACTAGGAGACTGGATCAGTCGCACGATTGTGACATGTGATTGGCTCAGTCGCACGACTGGTCCTTCAGTCGTGCGTATGGATCAATCGTATGATTTAGTTGCACGACTGAACCATACTAATGGTTCAGTCGCACGATTGACAAACCCTAACCTATAAATACCACTTAATTCTTGGAAAAAGGTGACGATTCAAATATCTACGCACATAATCATACCCTAGCCGTCTAGAGGCTCAAGAAAACCTGTTCCAAGTTCATAGATCACAGTGGATCATTCTCTTATCATTCTTAACATTTCATTAATCGTTAGATTGATCTGAACTGTGTTCTCCCTGATTGGATCACCAATCAAATAGGATTCTACACTATTTGATCTGGTTTCACATATTATCAGTTAGTACTCCGTACGTACACGGTCCTAACAAGTGGTATCAGAGCCTTGGCTCTTGATTTTGCGTGTGATT
>BJCN01063629.1:0-10757 GCA_018326445.1 Flaveria brownii | reverse complement strand
AGATGGGGTTAAAGGCGAGTTGCAGGTCGCGGTTCGGGGTGTTCGAGAGATGTATTTTTTTTTCGTTTTTGAAGGAATTGAATTCGAAGGAGGCTATTAATCATCCCGAATTCCGTTGGTGCGTATTCCTTTCGATTAAAAAATTCTTTGGTGCCCGATTTGGGGGGTATTTTGGCCGACATGGGGTGTGGGGCGGTGGGGGGGGATGGCGACGGGAAGGTGGGGAAAGGGGTGGGGTTGGGTTTTGTAATTTACACTTTTAGCCCCTGTGGTTTCTGTTTTGATATTTTTAGTTTAAAAGTTATGTTTTTAAGTTTCAAAAATTACTGAATTACCCCCTGGACTATTGTTATCAAATTATTATTGTTATTATTTTTATTATTATTATTATTAATGCCATTATTATTAATACTTTTATTATTATTAACATTTTTATTATTATTTTTATTATATATATATATATATATATATTACCGCAAATACGCGATGTTACACTAAAATTGTCTTACCGCTAATCTGGTAACGATCAACAACTCGCTAAAGTTGTATTCAAAGACGAGACTTCTCACATCCAACTAAAGGCGAGTACAAGGAAACACCATAGTTGACCATCGGCAATTCACTGATTAGTATTTCTTGTTTTTGTTCGTAGCTTCTATATCACACGTCTAAGATACCTCTTGTTTTTGTTCGTAGCTTCTATATCACACGTCTAAGATACCACAACGACATCAAAGTGTGTTACATAGTGTTTCTTTCATAAGATTATGGGTTTTATTCCAAGTAGTGACGTAGATTTAAGAGCAAGTTTAAAATTGTGTGAAGTACATAAAAAATAGAGAAACATTATTTCCCAATATAAATGTTTACGAATGTGTATACCATTCCTGTTACATAGCGTTTCTTTCATAAGATTATGGGTTTTATTCCTGTTATAAAGTAGTGATGTAGATTTAAGAGTAAGTTTAAAATTTTGTGAAGTACATACAAAATAGAGTAACATTATTTCCCAATATAAATGTTTACGAATGTGTATATCATTTCTTCTCATAGAAGATTGAGATTCTCAGCACATACTTGTTGGACCCACCATTTTATAAAAACTTTGAATTATATAAGAGTTGGTTAGTTTTGTTAAACATTAATTATGTAGATCTTATAAAAGAAGCATAATATTTTACAAAAATTAAAATGATATTTATTAATGTAAATCATCTATGTGCTTTTATTAGTCTTATTCGATTCTTCTTTGACAATGGTGTTTTGAGATTAAATCTATAATTATTTTACTTATTAAACAACATAATAGGAAGGAACTAGGGAAGTGGTGTGTAATTTGTTTGTATGCATGTATTCTTGACGTCAGCGGTAAATACGTGCATTTTATTTGAAGGACCACAACTTTACGTATGCTATGCAAGTTACGGTTTAAAACTTAAAATATATAAACTTTCGGTCTACCCACATGTCAATTTGTGTGCGTGTTATGGGCTGATTTATATAATTATATTTGTCGTAAAATATTGGTTTTTAATGCCACTTATTATTATAACTTTTTTAAGGTGAAATCGCTCGCCCATTAGTTACTTTTAATCCTACACCATCGGTTTATAATAAGAGTCAAACACTTACTATTTGTAATAGAACATTTAAACACCTTAATATCATTGAGTTAATTATATACCTTGTATAAAATTTCACTTAAAGCTAGGCTTTAACTTGTTCAAAGTTAAAATCATTTTCTTTATTAAAAATCCAATAAATATCTTAAATCTTCACGAACTTAAGTTTAATTCCTTTGGAAATTTTAATAAAAAAAATTAATCATGTACTCAATACCTACTGGGTTTGCGGATATTTATCATACTCGCTTCTAATACTTGTGGTTAAAAGTTATTAGTTGGTTGCTTTATATCTAAACTAATCTCAACACCTTAAAAAAAAGGGCGTACCTGGTGCTGCAAAGAGCTCCCGCGTTTTCGCAGGGTCCAGGGAGGGTCCGTCCCATTTAAGGGAAGATGTACGCGGTCTTTCCCCCACATTTTTGTGGGGAGGCCGTTTCCACGGATCGAACCTGAGACCTTCGGTCCCTTAGGAACAGCTTTTACCACTGCGCCAAGGCCCGCCCTCTATAATCTCAACACCTTAAAGTGAAAGACAAATGGTTCTATATATATCTTTCATCTCATCTTGTCATACAGTTAAACATGCTTTAACTCATATCCTAAAAAAATATATTTATAAAAGTATTTTATCATGTGTATGGAAACCCACCCACTAAAACTTGCTTTACAAATAAAGATCGCCAGAAAAAGTCGGTGAACATAAAATGTTTTTGGTAACAGTGCAATGTAACATGGATGGTGGTACACTTGGGACATATACATCTATAAAAACACCCAAAAACATTAATAATTCACACAAGTCCAACACCATAATGTTGGGAGATATAGAATTAAAGAAGCCACATTTTGTGTTCATCCATGGTGTGGGTGGTGGAAGCTGGTGTTGGTACAAGATTAAATGCCTCATGTACAACTCCGGTTACACCGTCACGTGTCTAGACCTGAAAGGTGCAGGAATCGATCCCGCTGATCCCAACAAGATCCTCTCATTCGATGATTACAACAAACCACTTATCGACTTCTTGTCATCTTTGCCTGACCATGAACAAGTGGTCTTAGTCGGGCATAGCGCTGGCGGTCTAAGCGTCACAGACGCGTGTCACAAGTTCCCGAATAAAATTAGCCTCGCGGTCTATATCGCTGCCACCATGCTAAAAAACGGATTTTCAACTGAACAAGACATTAAAGATGTAAGTTATTTCTTTAATAGTTGAAAGCTAATAATATATTGAAAACCGCAATAAACCTATATAACCAATCTGTCACTCTTGCTTTATTATATAGAATAGATATATATGTATATTAACAAATTCATTTTGTATAAGTACATTATGTGATTCTCATGATGACTTTTGTAAGGGCGTCCCTGATGTAACTGAGTTTGGAGACGTTTATGATCTCGAATATGAATTAGGCCCCGATCAACCTGCCACAAGTGCAATTGTCAAAAAGGAATTACAACGAAAACTTATATATAATATGAGCCCTCTAGAGGTATGTGTACGTTTCAGTAAATTATTTTTACATTTTTATAAATACATATGTAAATAAAATCATAGACATTTTGATGCTTGTATTTGTTAGGATTTTACGTTGGCTTCGATGCTACTAAGACCAGGACCGGTTTACGCGTTACAAAGTGCGAAGTGTAAAGAAGGAGACGAGGGTGTAGAAAAAGTGCCACGCGTATACATCAAGACGGTGTATGATCGAGTTGTGAAGCCCGAGCAACAAGACAGGATGATCGCGAAATGGCCACCTTCAAGTGTGTATGTTATAGAAAGTGATCATAGTCCAAATTTCTCTAATCCGCTTGTACTATGTGGTATGTTAGTTGAAGCTTATGTATCTATTGGTCATACATGTACCTAGAAGATCTGATGCGGTGATGATTTGGTTCAAGTATCACGTCTCGAATGCAATTAAATTCATTTGCTTATGTTGAGATTACAGAAAAGACATTTTATGTGTCACATTGTACACATATCCAAAGGTATCACGATAGACCTTGGTTATAAATAGTTTTGGTTATATAAATAAAATACGTAACTTGAACAAGTGGCCTATTAGCTCAGTTGGTTAGAGCGTCGTGCTAATAACGCGAAGGTCGCAGGTTCGAGACCTGCATGGGCCATTTCGTATTTTTGCTATCTATAAGAATTAAGAAGTACCATTTTTAATCACCATAAGTTCCATAACTGGCAAAGTTTTTTTTTTTTCTTTTTTTTGTACCTCTCAAAACCTTCGGTAACAAGCAGGAAAGTAAAGCACAGCCCGACCTGTTTATCCACAACAACTATATCCCAAACCGACCCATTTATCCCGAACAAGTGAACAGCTATAACCCAAACCGACCTGTTTATTCATAAACAGCTATAACCCAAACCGACCCGTTTATTCATAAACAGCTATAACCCAAACCGACCCATTTATTTATAAACAGCTATAACCCAAAACAAAGCATTTATCCATAAACAACTATAACCCAAACCAACCCATTTATCACTAAACATATTAAAACTCCCACTTCTGGAGGAGATAAAGTTTACTCAAAAAATTAGAAGGAAGAATAATATGAAAATACGAATATGATACAACCCAAACTTCAAAACCAACAACAATATTTGAAAATTCTAACAATAACACAACCATTTGATTTCCACTACAACCCCTGATCAGTTTTTCTGTTCATGGAGTTTGTGCATTAGATCCTTTAGATCTGTTATCCTCAGAAGAATACCGATGCTCAGAAGAATCCGATGAGCGTAAGTCGACGATCATCTTAACAACTTCATCCATTGATGGTCTCATATCAGGAACCCGAGTGACACAAGCCAGCCCAATTTGTAGCATCTGCACCATCTCTTCTTCAACATGTGGGTGCTTCATTAGTTCTTCATCAAACACCTCAGCGGTCCATTCTTCTCGAACCACTGATCGCACCCACCTCGGTAGATCAACCACCTCATCATGGCCAGATGATGGTAGAGGAGATTTACCAGTAAGTAGCTCAAGAAGCAGGACACCGAAGCTGTAAACATCTGATTTTTGTGTGAATTTCTGTGTTTCAACTACTTCTGGTGCATAGTAGCCTATGTACCGAGGTTTTGCTGGAGAAAAGCTCATTAAAGGAGCTAAGCCGAGATCGGATATGCAAGCGTTGAAGTCTGTGGAGAGGAGAATGTTTGAGGATTTGATGTTGCCATGGGTGAATTTGGAACCACCTTCTGAATGGATATGTGATATCCCCTTAGCAGCTCCAAGTGATATCTTTACTCTTGTTTCCCAATCTAGTGGTGTTCTTCCTATGCCTCTATTTCCTGTTGAAAAGCATGGTGTTAGATCGAGGCGATTCGGTCAAAAGTGTTTCGGGTCAACCAGACCCGTGCTCTTCTATCAAATCTATTTCGACCCGTTTACCCAAATTACCCATTTTGCCCCCTCTAGACTGTTAGAGAAGGTAATTAAATAAAAAAATATGAGTCGTAAAAACAACTGCTTACAAGTGGTGAATTCGCCCAATTTACTGATAAATGAGTCGACTCAAGTTATGTTGCATCTCTAACTGTGCAAACGAATAAAATTTCAAACTAAGCTTAAAAATCAAACGGGCCATATCTCAAAAAAAGGGGTCAAAATTGGCCCAAGCATATTTCTAATGCATAAAACCTACATATTCATGTCATTCAAAGTATTGTTGACACATTAACTGTCCATTAACTTTCTAAAAGGTTTAAGGAAAAAAAAAGTTTTGAGCTAGCCCGACCAGACCCAACAAAATTAGGCGTTACCCAACCCGATCATTTTCCCAACTCTTTGTTAACTACGCTATGAAAAACGATCAATGGATCTTTCATTACCATGCAAAAGTGCAGATAAGCTGCCAGTTATCATGTACTCATAAACAAGAAGCTTCTCATCCTTGGAATAATAGTAAGCACATAATGGCACAATGTTCGGGTGTCGTCCCATCCTCCCCACAAATTCTATATGCTGTTCAAAATCTTTTTTTGCAACCCCGACTTCTCTTACTCGTTTTACAACCACTGTCGTGCTCTCATCGAGTATAGCCTTATAAGCCGTTCCATAACTACCCTTACCAAGAACTTCAGCCGATGCCCTCAACAAATCCTCAAGATCAAAGTTGTAACTACTTCCTTCAAAAAACACCAATTTGTTCTTCTCGGCTGCTTGAACCCCGCTCCCGAAATCATCAGATTTTTCATTTTTTCCAGGTGGGACCGCCTTTACAGTTAACTCACCAACAGAATCTTCATTTTTCTTTCTCAAGAAACAAAACAAGAATACTGCAAGTAGGATAATGAGTAAAAAGGATCCAATACCAATAGCTAGGATCGCACCGATGTTGAGTTTTTTGTTATGTTTCTTTGGTGGTAAGGGCATGCTTGGGGAGTACTGAGGGGTTGAAGATGAGCATTGAATTAATGGAGGTCCACATAAGAGAGAATTCCCAGAAAATGAGGAAACTGGAAAGTTTTGGAGGGATGATGGTATTGACCCGTTGAGCGCGTTATGGCTAACGTTTAAAAGCCGGAGCCTTGTGAAGTTCAGCTCAGGAATTGGTCCTGTAAAGGAGTTGAACTGGAGGTTTAATGAGGTCAAATGCGTCAAATTCTTTAGTGTTTGAGGGATGTTTCCAGAAAATGAGTTGAATGAGAGATCTAAAATGCTTAATTGAGGAGAAAGAGTGGTGGAAATGTCACCAGAAAAGTTATTGTTTTGAAGATAAAGAAACTGGAGGGAAGGAATGGAGGGTATATCATAAGGAAGTGTCCCATTAAGAAAATTAGATCTTAGGCTTAAGATTCTAAGAGCATCAAGTTTTCCAATGCTGTTTTGAGGAATTGGCCCAAATAGCCCATGACCCGGGAGATGAATGGCGATGACCCGGGTTCCTTCATCGTTGCAAGTGATTCCAACCCATGAAGTGCAGACAGGAATGGTGGAATTCCAGTTAAGTTTTCTTACGTGTGGAACCGATGAAGCGAATTGCAGAAGAGCCTGAGCATCAAAGCTCAGGTCAGCAATTGTCACATGAAGATTTTGCAGTAGGAAGATAACAGTGGTGATTGCTAAAAGTTGGAGTTTAATTGGAATTTTCATTATGGACATGTATAACTACATAAAGATGAACCTTTGATCTCAGCAGGTCTACTATATCTTGGCTGTAAAAAAGAACATAAAAATGTTTAGCAAAGAGGAAATCATTACAAATCAAATTTCAAGAACATGAACAGCTTTCTAGATAATTTTCACATATTACTAAGCAGAAAAGAACGTTCACTAGCAATTGAAATTCTGTACCATCATTAATTTAATATAAGAAGCAGACACACAAGGTAGAGTAGAAGTTTAAATAAATAAAATTTATGTAGCTACTAATAAGACTGATTAGATTATACTGAATAACAAGAAAGAATGATGTGAAATGGTTAGCAAGGTTACCTGCAAGAACTGAGAAATCAGAAGCTTCAAAGTTTGGTAGAGGATAGCTCCTAGTGTGTTGATGTGTTCAAGTTCTTGCTTTTTTCAAAATGGGAAAAAGCAAAGAACAATTATTTAAGCTTTAGCTTTCCATTCAAAAGCACAAGCTTTAAATTTCTGGAAATAAACAAATCTCAAAGCAATAAAGAATCATTTCCATACAGAAAAAGATAAAGGCAATTGAAATCTTTTTCATCCATATACCTATTTAAGTCTGATAGATTAACAAGCAAGAAATGAACAGAATATAACTGTTACCACTGAAAATTAAGAGGCAATAATAATAAAATAATCCTTAAAAAGAAAATCAGACTAGATAAGGGGAGTACGCAGAGAGAATCTAAACCATAAGGAAAGAGGAATCACTGATAAAAAGAAAAAGCAAAAGGTCAATAAATTCTTAGCGATAAAGATAACAATATTGAACTAATTTCAAGAATCCTATGCAGTACTCTTTGTTTCAAAAAAGGGTAAGCATACTTAAGATGAGTAACACTACTGTCCACTACCCATATTTGTATGATGAACTGCCTTCACAAGCCAAAATTATTCAATGACAACACACCAGGACAAAAAGTGGACTCATCAGGCGTGCATGTTTCAATGGGACCAAAAATGGAAACAAAGCTGCTGACAGACAAAATAACTGTCATAATTAGATCATGTCCTATGTTTTGTAAATTGATCAAGTGTTTGTTGTGAGTTATATATCTTATTAATAGCAAAAAAGCATCAATTTAGTCTACTCATTATACTAAGTGCTAGTGATTTAAAAATGGCTACCATGATATCTCCTAAAAGCTTGCCAGGCTGCCATTGCCCATTATCATGGTTCTCTAATTTTGTGCCATTTCATCTCAAACTTGATCCAACCAACTGATTTCAAGGTCACATTTAACAAGGATCCACTGGTTCAGCAATAAAATGCTGATGTGTAGCTAAAAGTCATGTAAGTTTAGATCTGATGGCAAATACAAAGATTTTCAGTATGAAGAGAACAACAAAGATGTACAATAACTTGTGCACAAAGTACAACCATTAAAGAGAGTACCAAAATATCATTATGTTGTTTTTGCTTTTCAACAGATCCAGAAATTCCCACAAATTGACCTTGAAAAGGTTCCATCATCACATCATGCATGCACACATTCACTGTTAGGATGTAAACAAATTAAGATCAATTTAGTAATGACTTCTCTTTTGCCTGACATGGTTATATATTTGTACTCCAAGTGTCACCACCAACATGATAAATTCTACCTAGAACATTTGACTATAATTCACATATTCCTGTTGACACATAACCTATAAAGTAATGAGATACATGAAACTAAACCAACAGAAACTGTGAGACCGAGTCTTCATTCTTGTATAATAAATAACAGTAAATAAAAGTAAGCCTTAAAAATATACAATTAGTTATTATAATAGTTGGACACCGGATGAGCTTTGAAGCAACTAGTAAGATTGCTTCTCCTTGACCTTGCACAAACTACAGGTAATGTTAAGTAAATTAGATCGCGAAACGATACAGTCCCTTCCCGAACCCTGCACAAAATTGAAGCCAAGTCAAAATAAGTCAAATACGTGACTTATCATTATCATTATTATTATTATTATTATTATTATTATTATTATTTTATTTGTTGGACTTAGGGATGGATAACAATTTGTAGTATCATACGATACAAAATCTCTGTTTCTTCTGATCTCGAAAACAACGAACATTGACGATATCAATGGAATTTAATCAATTTATATATTCATAAACCTCGATAGATAAATATGGTAGTCAACAATCAACATACTCTTAATCATCTCTATACACAAATCATGGCAACTTTCAGTACTACCTTCATCGGATCAATCAGAGACTTAATCAACATCAGATCTACGTCATTCCGCCACCGATCGAGCACTTCTTCTCTACGTTTCTCCGGTCAGAAGCCGCGATCGGCGGTGGTGGTGGCGATGGGCGGAGGGGCGAGGTTTAAGGGGACTCATAACAGAGAGAAGAAGCTGGCGGAGATGATAGAGAGCAAAGTGACGGAGGCGGAGGAAGTGTGCGCCGGAGATGAAGGCTCCGATGAGTGTAGGGTGGCGTGGGATGAGGTGGAGGAAATTAGTCAGGCGAAAGCTCATCTTCGAGTGATGTTGGAGCATGAAGAAGATCCTTTGGAGTCGTTTTGCTCGGGGAATCCTGAGACCGATGAGTGTAGCGTTTGTGACGAGTGATCGGAGAATTGATCGGAGATGTGTATCGCCGATCACCGGCGGTGAGAATTCATCCGTCGTGTCTGTAGTTTTACTTTTGTTTTTCTCTTCTTTTTTCTAAATATGAAATCGTGAATCTTTGTTTACAAATTTTCTTTTGTTAATATCATAATAGTAAAATTTATATGTCTTATTCATTGTCTAATAAAAAGGGCGTACCTGGTGCTGCAAAGAGCTCCTGCGTTTTCGCAGGGTCCAGGGAGGGTCCGTCCCATTTAAGGGAAGATGTACGCGGTCTTTCCCCCACATTTTTGTGGGAAGGCCGTTTCCACGGATCGAACCTGATACCTTCGGTCCCTTAGGAACATCTTTTACCACTGCGCCAAGGCCCGCCCTCTCATTGTCTAATATTATAGTAAAATTTATATGCCTCAAACTTGTTTAAATGATGTTGTGTTTGTTTTTATGACTTATACTTAATTGCTTAGATGATGTATGCATTATTATTCTGATTATTATGAGTATGTTATTATTTATGTGATGTATGCGATGTATGTAATATAATCTGGTGATTTTTGTGTATAGACATGCAGATCAATATACAAAACTCTTGTGTGATATATGTCTATGTGATATGCTTTATAATCTCGTTGTTATTGTTGTCGAACCGGAAGTCTTTTTGGAAGCGGTCTCTCTGTCTCCCAAGATAGAGGAAAGACTAATCATCACCTACCTCTCCTAGACTCTTCTCTCAATAGAACATAGTGGGTATATTTGCTTTGCCTTCAATTTGTAATAGGGGTGTGATAGATGGTGGTCGTAAGTGAGTTCACAGATTAAATACATAAAAAATAATTAAAAACAAAGTAATCGGTATTACATATTAATTTTTACTATCTCACATTGTAAACGTGTCTTTCTATGTATTATTTCACACCACCATGTCTTGACCTCACATATTTTGTATCATTAAAGTTCAGTAATTACATGTGACTAAAGATTTAATAGAAATCATTTGTCAAGAAAGAGCTATAACTTTAGTCGATATATTATTAACTAGCCTAACGTCCCGTGTGTTACACGGATTGAAAAAACTAAAATAACAAATATTTACAATTAGAAATTAAGAACTAATATTAATAATCTTCTAATATATAAGAATAATATATAAGAATGATATATAAGGATGCGAAATTTAAGGGATGTAAAATTTTCATTAAAACAACTTTTCGCTATATGAATGGCATGTGACAATAACTTCTTGAGAGTATGACATGTGACAACATATAACTTAAAAGCCAATAATTTATTAAAACATAAAATTGATAAAATGTTATAACAAACTTAGCTGCAAATGTGAAGAAACATGTCAACTTAAGTTGTATTGTGATTGTATATAAAATTAAATTATGA
>BJCN01063281.1:0-11011 GCA_018326445.1 Flaveria brownii | reverse complement strand
AATACCTATAATGGTAATAATAATAATAATAACGACTATAATAATAATTAAACATAAACTTAAACAATGGCGTACCTGAAAACTATCTACGGCAATTTGATGTAGAGTCTCCCCTACTCGCACTCCTAGTCGCGCTCCTACTCGAGTACCAAAACGACTACTAGCAACACCCAACGGGGTATTGAAAACTCGGGATTCTCTTTATATTAGAGCGTTCCCAAAGAAACTTATGTTCTAAATTCAACCTTAAGGATTCTATTTATAGGGGAGCAGTAGCAAGTGAAAAGCTTTCAAGAGACGATGTGGGATGCATCCTCATGCGTCTGAGGATTGCATATGCGCCTAAGGATTTCAATTTGAAATCAGAAAGTGATTTTTATTATTATTTTATTATATATTATTATATTATTATAATTAATTTAGCTGCTTAACTCGTTTTTCTCTTATAACTTTTAATATATAGCGTATTATGAATTTTCAAATATGTCGTTGTGACGAGCTTATTTTTCTCTACGAGTCCACCTAAGTTTCGTCAGAAACAAAGCAGGTTCAAATATAATATATTATTATATTTAAACGGTCTCTTATAACATAAAAATTTCATCTAAAAACTTCAAACTTTAAATAGGCAATTTACTCACTACCTACTCGTTTGACAATATATGAAATGTGGAGTTCGTTATGACTCAGATGCTCGGGTTGTTACATTGGTCTGGAGACATTTTCAGTACCCGATGATCCAAAAGCACCTGTAGCTGAACCCATATCACCACCATGATCATCATCATCATCTTTCTTGTAATCATCTCTATCCTTATCATCTCCTTCATTGCCATCATCACCATCATCACCATCATCACCATCATCATCATCATCATCATCATCATCATCATCACTAAACCCATAATCCACCAAATCTACATAATCATCATCATCAACTAGGTTTGGAATAAGCATAACATGCTCATGATCCTCACACGCCTCTCCAGTAAATGGTATAGGTCGATCCTCAGTAGCCTAAATAGGTATAGTAGAAGAAGGCTCTTGATCAACATTAGAAGTGTCTGTTGTCCTTTCTGTTTCAACAATATCAACAACATGCTCTGTAATAGGGACGAGATCATCAGCAGGGTTAGGACCAGCAGTTTGCAGTCCACTAGATTCTCTAACTTCCATGGTTTGGTGTTGAGTGAATGAAGAGTAAACATAGGAAGTGAGATCATGTAAGTTCTGCTCCATAATCTGAACATAGCTAATTATAAACTATTGTTACTGCTCTAAACTCTTGATCTTCTCATCTCTTTCTTGCATATTCCGACACAACTAAGCAATGAACTGTGTCTTCTCCAACATCTCTTTCTTTAACACGCTAACCCTCTTCTCTAATATAACCCTTATGGGAGAGAATGACGCAGACTCTGGTTGCAGTTATGGCTTTAGAGTAGTATTAAGAAAATTAGAATCACCAAATAAGTTATCATGTGTTTGAGCCCTTGGTGGTGTACTCAACACATCCTTAGTAGTAGACATGGATAATGATGTTACAGTTGTTGATTTTGTAACAATAACTGTGGCGGGAGTATCTGATACTGGATCATCAATACTAGTCGTCACAATAGTCATTGGGGTCTGACACTTACGTAACACTCCTCGTCCTCTACCCCTCCCACGTGGGCTATCAGACTCAGTCCTCTTCCTTTCCATCATCTTCTTCCTCCTCTAAGTAGATGGTGAATCCTCAGGAATAAAATCAACATCTCTATCCTCAATAGTGCGTTTGGTAGGAGTTACTTGCACTCTAGGATGCTCTTAAAGCTCATAAGGTACATTTTTAATCTTGTCATTGTCTCACTTCCACTCCTAGTGAACTAGGTGTTCACCTCATCCATATCAGACAAGCCAACACCATGAGAACTTTCAGGTGCTTCTTGGGCAGTACTAGTAGATGTACCAGCTGTATCAGCTTGATGAACTTGGTGAGTCTCAGCCTGATGTTATTGTGCTTCTTCTTAAAAACCCTCAACAAATCTTCTAAGTTTAGCAAAATGGATTCCATCCCAAGCATTCCCCCTTGCCCCCATTAGATAAGTGAATATATCTTTTTTCATCACCATAACAACATAGGTGGATGAATCAGATACTGCTAGCTCTGGATGATTAGCATTCACTATCATCTGTATAAACCTGGGGTACATGATGAACTTCTTCCCCACAGCAGCTATCAGGTTATTCTGCATCTCCGCAAACATAGCCTTGGGTATGTTGTATGGTAGATCATCGATAAGTGATACCAGCAGGGATCCGAACACTACACTTAGGCTATTTATGCTAGCCTTAAGGTTACTCAAATAGTGTATCACAATGTGAAATAGATACTTCCAAAATAGAGGTAAATACAACTTCTCCAGTGAAGGGTATCTATGACTATATCCTATCCTGACCAAACAGTCTTTAGTTACATCATCATCTATCTTCACTGGTGTATTAGGCTGATCCTCTAATAGTAATACGCTATTGATCGCCTTAGTTGTAATCACAATCCTCTTCCCCTTGACTGTTGCAGAAATACACGGTTCTCCCTAATCATCCCGCTTATTGGCTGTTGTAAGCCAGAACTGATCACTAACATCAGTTTAAATGGTAGGACTGACTGTAATAGCATGAGGTATACGTGTAGTCTTGAGTCCATCCATCAGTGATCTGAACTGGTCCTTATGTTCTAAAACATCTCCTAGATAAGCCACAACATTATAGTTTTTATTGAAAACCATTTGACGAGCCATCTGAAAGAAAATTTCATATATAAATGATTAGATATTAAGTCACCGTGATTTCAGACTTAGAAAAATTTTGAAATTGAAAATCTTTGGACTTTTCGCATGAATGAACTAATCGCATGCGATTAGTCAACCTTTCGTGCGAACAAATCAATTGATCAGATAAATAAAGTTTGAGCAAAATTCAAAGTTATCACACGACAAGTCAAAGTTCTCACGTGAGAAGGTAGGGCTTATCATGTCTGTTCATTTCCTTTGAACTTTTCGCTTGCGAAAAGTACAATTTTTTCAGATTTCAATTTAGTCTCTTCCAGTATGTTTTAACCTTTGTTAATCATTCATTAAGTGTCAATTTAGTCCTTGATAAGGTGTTAAATGGTTAATTTTGTTCAAATTTAAGTCCATTTGTCCAATATCATTCGGTTATGAATCAAACACTTACAAAATCAAACAAAATTCAAGAACCTACCTTAACAATCTCTACAATAACACAAGACGACCACTATGAACTGGAATCACATTGATATAACAACAATAACACTTAGTAATTTTGAGAGTGAATAAACCGGAAGTTTTCATGCAAATAAGTAACTTCTCGCCCAATTGTACCTTTTATAGGCATTTGATTTCTCGCGCAAGAAGTCAAATCTTCACTCAAACAGACTTTTCGCATTTATTTGACTTCTCGCTTGCGAGAAGTCCAATTTCTTTTGAAATTTGAACTTTTTGATTTTTAAATTTTTATTATTTTGTTGATCCAATGATTTGTGTATGTGTAAAAACATGTTTAACTAAGTGTTTTCAATTATTCAGACACTCTTCATTTTTTAAAATTTTATAAAACTTTGTACGACTAAAACAATCTATAAGAAAAACCCATTTAAATAGAAATCAATTTGACAAACTTATTATACTAATAACTTTAATATTTTTGAAAATTTTCAAGTACAAGATCATATTTCTGTGAAATCGATCATTAACATCATCAAGCATTATCATAATTATGACTAGTTATATTGATTATCAATATATGGTGTCCATTTAAACTTAGACTTCAATTTTACTTAGACAATATGCTGCGAAATTTATCATGTTTTCATTTCATTATATAAAATCAGTGGATCCCAAAATCAAAAATCATGCAGAACACTTATCCAGTTTCAAGACACTTTTGAGATTTCAAGTCACCCTGATTTAACTTAAAACTGTTACTTCTGACTATCTTTCTCGGGATTAATTATTTTCTAAGATAATATCTCTTTAGAGCATAACTAGCATGAGAGACGATTTTGAACACAGAATATTAACAAGTTGTAGGACTTGTTAACTGCCAATTGTACTTATGTTTTGCCCTTGCAAGATGTTTAGGACTTACAGTCAATTCGGACTTATGTTTTGCCTCCTATGTCATAACATATTCTTAAAGAGGAAAATATTATCATATAATATGTATGTCTATGATAAATCTTTTATTATTATATTCATTGGCATCTTTTATTTCTAGATGGCCTTACTAGCTTCTTTTTGCTCCTTTTATTTGTCTTTCTCTTTTGTCTTTTTTTATTTATATTTTTCATCTTTTGATATTTACATGTACATACATTATCTGATAGACACTGAATCATAAAGTAGTTGGCTTAAGTATGACTAGATTATAACTCTCAATCTATTTTAACATGGAATCAGTGCCGTCACAAAACTTTGATGAGTAACCCTCTTCAGTCATAAGGATTTTACTTTTAGTGCATCATGAATCATAGTGCTTTTCAATCTTGGACGTCATGTCTATTAACATATCAAACATAATCAAAGTCATTTTCTTTTAAGCCTTGGGATGTAACGAATCAAAGTCAAGAAATGTACTATCATTTCCTATATAATCTTGAAAATTTATTTTTCTCAATCTTGTAAAACAAAATCTTTTTGTATTTTTTTCGAAACACTTTCTTCTTTTCTCCCCTTAAAATTTTGATTATCTAGACAGATAATAACAATTGCAACTAACATCATAAAATATTTGGAAAGAGTGTAAGAATAATGGTAAACCAAAATTATTCATTCCCAGAGATTGAACTAAAAAGTAAAATCGGAAATGATCAAATGCCTTAGTAAACAAGTCAGCAATGTTTTCATCTGATTGACGGAATCCAAATGAATAAGCTTTTGATAAAAACAATCACGAATAAAATGCATGTGGATATCAATGTATTTTGTTTTTGAATGTTGGATTGGATTCTTCACTATGTTTAGGACTGCAGTGTTGTCACACCAAATTTTGGTATTAAAGATGTTCAGCCCATAATCAAGAAGTTGTTGTTGAATCCAAACAATCTGAGAATAACAACTTAAAGCAGCCACATATTCATCCTCTTCAGTTGACGTGGATACCGTCAGCTGCTTCTTGCACTACCAAGAAATTAATCTATTGCCAAGAAATTGACAACCTCCAATAGTAGATTTCCTATCCAAATTACATCGTGCATAATCACTGTCAGTCTAAGCATATAAATTAAGTCGGAAGCTTTAGGATATTAAAGTCCGAGTGTTGGTTGACCCTTGAGGTATTTAAAAATCCGTTTTGACACCTTTCATGTGAGATTCCTTCAGATTACTTTGATATCGTGTACATTGACAAATAGGAAACATGATGTCCGATATGCTTGCAGTGAGATACTTTAGAGATCCAATCATTGATCCATACAAATGTTAATAAATGTCTTCACCCGTGCGATCAGAAGTCAAAGTAGGACAAGAATACATCAGAGTGAGTGTAATCTTGGATTTTGAAATTTGTATTTGTACAGAATATAATGAACAGATTTCTCTTGATGAATTATTATACCCTATGCATCTTGTTTAAGTTATATACCCAAGAAAAACGAAATTCGTTCATGAGAGCTCATCTCAAATTCCTTCTTCATTACGACTTCATATTCCTTGCACATATCTTCGTTTGTAGATCCGAAGATAATATCATCAACATAGATTTGGATAAGAATAATATATTCACTATCTTTATTAGGAATAAAGTTTGGTCAATAGAACCCCTTGTATAACCATTTGTAAGCAAATTTTCAGTCACAGTAGCATACCAAGTACAAGGCGCTTGATGTAATCCATAAAGAGCTTTGTCTAACTTGTAAAGATATTTAGAATGATCTAGATCTTCAAAACCTAGTGGCTGACAAACATGCGTTTCTTCTTTCATCTCGTCATACAAGAATGCAGTTTTGAAATCCATTAGATACACTTTAAAGTTCCTGTATTAAGCATAAGCCAAAAAAATCCGTATAGCTTTTAGTCTTGCAACTGGAGCATATACCTCTTCATAATGAAGTCCTTCAACCTGATAGAATCCTTGAACAACAAGTCTGGCATTGTTGCAAACAATTACATCCTTTTTATTCATTTTGTTTTTGAATATCCATTTAGTTCTACTCAGCAGCTTAACCTTCGGTAATTCACACAGATGCCATATATTAAGTTTTATGAATTGCATCAGCTCATCTTGCATAGCTTCAACCTAACTGTTCTCCTTTAATGCCATTTCAACGTTCTTTGTCACTATTTGAGAAATAAAGCATGAATACAAGAATGTATTTATTACACCAGATCAACTTCTAGTTTGAACACTTTGTGATAATGGACCAATGGTTCCTTCAGTTGGATGATCTTTATGAATTCTCAACCGAGGAATGGTATCTGTAGTGATAACTTCATCTAAATTAGATATATAACATACTGGTTCTTAAACAGAGTTGCCTCCTTCGAGCTAATACATAATATCTTCCTCTTGATGATTATCATAATCAATAGATAAATCTTTAAATAGAACTTGAATGGTATCGACCGGATCATTTTGAGTAGAAGAAGAACTCTGATCAGAAACCTATGGAGCTTGCTCAACAACAGGATCAAAATGAGACATTTCAGATTCGGAATCTTGTGGAGTAGTTTTGCTAGTTGAAGAAGAAGGTATATCTGAAGATCTTTCAATAACTGAAGATGATATAGAACCAATCTCTTTAGTAAAGATACCTTGAATTGATGATGGCAAGGGTTGAGTAGCTATAGAAGGAGCAGAACCTGCATCTGTTTTATTATATTCATGCCAACCAACATCAAATAATTCAATAATTTGTTTAGATCTTTATTATAAACCTTTATATGCGATTTTCTTGGCTGAATATCCAACAAAATAACATTCATCAGCTTTTTCATCAAATTTTGTTTATGAATGAGATATTTGTAACAAAGTACAACAACATCCAATTGCAGCAACTCCATTTTGTTATGGACTTCCGGGAGAACTGAATTGTCTAGCTAGCCCTTTGAGTCACAAAATTCATTTAGAGTATGATTACAAAATTCTGTTCCATTATCACTTTGAATGCAGTTGATGGTTTTGTCAATCTGATTCTCCACTACGGTCATGAATTTGATTAGTAGATAAGAGTCTCATGCTTTGTTGCTATGAAAGACCCAAATAAATCTACAAAAATCATAAATAATAGCCAAACAATATGCACGATATCCTAAACTCAAAACACTTACTGGACTGAATAAATCCATGTGCAACCGTTGAAGAATATCATCAATTTTGGTATGAGCTACTGGTTTATGAGGAATTTTATGTTGTTTGTGTTTTAACATGACAGACAATGTTCAATAAGTTAAAATTCTTTCAATGGTAATCCCACAATATTATTTCCTCTAACCAACTTGTTCATATATTTAATATTTACACGTCCAAGACGACGATGCCATAACATTGAATCACTTTCCGAGGCTTTACATATTAAACAAGACACATTTACAAATGAATGAGAACCATTCATATCAAGTAAGTATGTGTCTTTGTCTCTCGGTGTTCTTAACAAATTCCATTCATCAGGAATTACAAATGTAGGTTTTAAAATAAGACATTCTTTATCAGTGAAATATGTTGAATACTTTTTGACACAAAATTCGAGAAATACTTAACAGATTATGTTTAAGTTCTTCAACAAAATTGACATCTTCAAAGCTTAATACACCATTAGTCACTATACCTTTCTTTGTGATTTTACCTCCTTTACATCCAGCAAAAATAACATATCCTCGGTTGTAAGGTTTTATGTTGTTTAATAGAGATATATTACCTGTCATGTGCCTTGAACAACCATTGTCAACATGCCAAACACTTGATACTGGATCTTGGTTGTTCCTGCACAAATGAATGAATTTACTCAAGTTTAGGAACCCAAGCCATGATTGACTTGAGTACATTATTCTCATCTAGATATGATACAGACTTCAATATCATGTTTCTTCTTCCCTGAAGACAGAATCTTTAACAATATTAGGCCCAGGTTGTGTAGTTTTAATTTTCCATCTTTAAATTGGTTTGATCAGATTTGTGACCAATTTCTTGAAAGTGGTTTGAATTGAAGGTGAATTGTCATCATCCACATGTAAAGATTTCTTGTATGTATTTTCTTTTTGAAAATCTGTGTTTATTTGGATATTTCTTTTATCAATAAAATAATTTGAATGATTTGAATTCCTTTTGAATTTGGCATTTAGAAAGAATTGTTTTCTATTTTTTTAAATTGAAATATGAAATCTTTGTTTGCTTGTTAATTGATGCTGATGATGGCAATTTCTAGCCATATGATTTGGCTTTCCACACACATAGCAATATATATTAGAATACACCTTTTGCTCTTGAGTCGTTTTCACAAACTGTTGATGATAACTTCCACAATTATCATAGAATCTGGCTTTAGTATTTCTTTGGTCTAAAGATTCCTTAACAGTATCCATTTCCTTTTTTCATTAGAAATTGTTCAAGATGATGTAGAGAAGTTTAAGGTAATGTTCCACACAGAATGGTTCACTTTTGAAGCCGATTAGGCATGAAAAGTAGCTTTATCCTTTTGAGTTGAAGGCACTGGAATTGGACCAATGTCCTTGATACCTGTTCCACACACATCTTGTTTCATAAAGTTAGCAATAATAGGAGACTTATCTTTAAATAAACTTGCATTTGTTTCTTTAAAAATATAATCTTCTTTATCAATGTTGCCTTTTAAAACAAATATGTTCTTGAAATCAATTTTGTTGATACACGATGTCCCTAGTTTATGTACTTAAATGTCTCTGTCTTTTATTTCTTACACATATGTAATGCAAGAACTTAATGTAATGAGATATACGTGTTTGGATGTTTATTTATTGTTGATTATATCATATTCTTATAGTATTTATTATTACACATATGAATGAACAATATATATAGGTTTGAGGTTGTTGTGCATAGATCTGAGTTAAGAATTATTCAGAAATGTGTTTGACTTAGTCTTGTGGTTACTCATGCTAATGGATCATGCTCATGGACCAGACGCACGATTGGACCATACTTATGGATCAGTCGCACGACTGAACCAGGTTAATTGATCAGTCGCACGACTATGACATAAGATTGACTCGGTCGCACGACTGAACTTTCAGTCGAGCGTATGAATCAAACACATGACTCAGTCGCACGACTGAACCATGCTAATGGCTCAGTCATACGACTGTATTCTGAAAACCTATAAATACCACATAATTCGTGGAAAAACATAACAATTCGCATATTATCATAACCTAGCTGTCCAGAGCGTCCCAGTTTGTCCATCTAACTTCAATGTTCGTTCCTGATCGATTTCAACTCGTTCTTAACGTTTGCTTAATCGTTAGATCAATCAGGTTTTCGTTCTCACTGATTGGATCGCCAATCAAATAGAATTCCATGCTATTTGATTTGGTTCACATTAAATCAGTTAGTAATCTGTACATACACGGTCCTAACAAGTGGTATCAGAGCTTTGGCTCGTGATTCCTCATGGATTTGATTGGTGTTCTTGTTAAAAGTAACGTTTTATTCAAAAGATTGGTGTATTTGATTCAAAAGGTGTTTTTGAAGTGTTCTTGATTCAAAAGTTTCAAAGTTTTCATTGTACGGTAGATTAGGGTTTGTGAAAAATCGTTTTTGGTGTCAAAGTGTCCAAAGTTTCGAATTTTTCATCCACAGCAGCTTCAGTCGTACGATTAGCTCAATCACACGACTGAATCCTAATCGTACCATTCAACCGCACGACTGGACTTAGTCGCACCGCTCATTCACACGATTAAGCTAACCCACATGGTTGAACTCATTCCCATCCTCAATCGCATGATTGAACTCAGTCGCACGATTGAACTCAGTCGCTCTCTCTAATCGCATGATTGAACTTAGTCACGCTCTCAAATCGCACGATTCAACTCAATTGCCCTCTCCAATCGCATGATTGAACTCAGTCCCACTCTCCAATCGCACGAGTGAACTCTATCATATACAAAATTGTTCATGTTTGAAACCATGGATGATCAGAACTTTGCGTTTACTGCTGGGAAGGACTCATGGATCCAGAATCTATTGCTACTTGAAAATGAGACTGGGAATCATAACGAACCACCAAAGCTATTAACTTTGGATGAATATCCACAATGGAAACAATGTTTTAAAATCTATCTGAACGGTGTTGACCCTAACTTGTGGACAACCATTGAGACTGGATATACTATACTAGTTGGTGCTAAAGGGGTAAAACTGACTTTGGGTGGTATGAGTGAGGGACAGAAGGTTGCATATAATGCTGAGAAGAAAGCTTATGCCTTATTGACACAATCGATTCCTAAGGATATCTTTCATCAGTTTTCAGAGCACAAGCAATCTAAGAAGCTGTGGGAAGCTCTTGAGAAGAGATATGATGGAAATGCAACCTTAAAGGCACTGAAGGCTAAAGTGCTTAAGAAGGAGTTTGACAAATTCTTGTCTATGGGAAATGAAAGTTTGGATGATATCATAGACATGTTTTATCATCTAATGAGTGAGTTATGTTAGGACCGATTTCGTACGGAGTACTAACGGATTCTGCATGATACCGGATCAAATAATGCGGAATCCTATTTGATTGGCGATCCAATCAGTGAGAACGAATATCCTGATCAATCCAACGATGAAACAAACATTAAGAACAAATGAGAATTGATCAGAATCGAACTATAAACTTGGATTCAAGATTTGATACGCTCTGGACGGCTAGGGTACATAGGTATTCGAAGTGTTATGTTTTTCCACGAATTACATGGTATTTATAGGTTTTCTGTCTTCATTCGTATGACTGAACCATTAGCATGGTTCAGTCGTGCGACTGAATCATGCGATT
>BJCN01063193.1:0-12017 GCA_018326445.1 Flaveria brownii | reverse complement strand
TAGATTTGAATTAAAAGATGATATTTTTAAATTCCTTCATAAAATCTATTTTAGAAAAAAATAGTTTGACTTAAAAGAATAGATAAGAGAGAGAAACATAATAATTATAATTTTTATTTTTAATAAGAGAGAGAAATTTGTAAGAGAAATTAAATTACTATAACACCCTTTTGGAGGGAAAATTGATGTGTGAATCTCTAAAAAAAATGACAAGTGTAAAAAACATGGATTAAGAGAATGAGAAGTGACAAAAGAAACCTTGCTTTATTAGAGGTTATAGATATGACAAAAACAATCTTAACTAAATTCTTACTACATAATATTAAATATATTTACAAGAAATGTTCTTTCTTCTAGAACCAATAAACAACCTTATTGGGAGAAAGAAAACTGTCACCACTTCAATAATAAACAAATAAAAAGATTTCAAAGACTTGAAATATTCAAACTGCCCTTTAATCACGCCAATAATTGTCCCCATTATTCTCACTTTGGGATTACATAAACTGTTAGATACACATCATACAAAAACACTAGTGATCACAACATAAAAAGAAATAAAAAAAATAAACTTTTGTGTTCTTTAAGGTCGCTTAAATTGGTCAAAAGCTGAACATGTAACAAAACTATATCACGGGAATTCAGATATAACTTCTCGGGGAGTCACACACCTAGCTCCATTTCTGTTCCCTTTCCCATTTTTTGAGCTCAAAACCATGTGAAATTACACTTATACCCCTCTTTCGTTCTCTACGTTAATCCGTTCGCGACCCATTCGTTGTTCTCTTTCATGAGAAGTGTTAAGATGATCAAGTTAATCGCGTTGTTGATCACTGTTTTGTGAATTGATTCGAGTTGATCATACGAATATTCTACAAAGTTATCTTTCTCATTTCATCAAGATTTTGAGTTCGGGTAATCGCGATGCACAATGATTCTGTTGAATATTTCTATAAAAGTTTATGATTTGTATATCCCAATAGTATAAAACCACAGAAAATTATCTGTTTAATGGGAGGCCTGCAGTATACCCATATTATATGCATGTATGTTTTCTTGGTGTTGTTGTATAGTGCATATATATAGAATTAAAAATTTATAAAATAAAGACATTCTTGTTGTCTTTTGTCCTTTAGTAGAGCATGCAGGCCGGCTAAAGACAAAGATTTGGTCTTTTGGTTTAATTATATTATTCTTGAATATTAATATTGTTTACTTTCAGTTGGATGAAGTAGATACATAGTTAAAGACTTAAAGGGTTATCTGTCATTAGTAGTATTTGCCTAAAAAGAACAACTTTTTGTTTGCCTGTTAGCTTGTCTTCCATTTTTCTTTCAGAAAATTAATGGAGGACAAAGGTGGTAGCTGTGGTGGACTTGGTGGTGGTGGTGGTGGCGGCGGCGGTGGTGGTCAAGTGAGGAAAGTTCACATAGTTTATTTTCTTAGTCATAAAGGACTTATAGAGCATCCACATCTCATTCGCGTGCATCATGTGTCGCGAGCAGGGGTTCATCTTAGAGGTTAGTATGCATAAATGTAGAATTAACCTCATGGAACTGCTATTTCTTTGTTGTTGTGCAATTCTTGATGTTTGGAACTTGACTGATGAAGATGTGAAGAGATGGTTATCGGAACTAAGGGGGAAAGACATGCCGGAGAGTTATGCTTGGTCATACAAGAGGTTTAATTCTTCTCTTTCGCCTGTCGTTTTCAATTAATCCTTTCCTATGATCACATTAAGATATATGGTTACATATGTTGGTTTTTATGATTGTGTTCGTGTTAGTTTGATGCATGATGGAATATTAACTGTTGTTTATAGTACAGATTGTTGAGAGTTTATGTGATTGTTGCAGAAGGTACAAGACTGGATATGTGTGGCAAGATCTACTAGATGAAGATCTTATAACTCCAATTTCTGATAATGAATATGTTCTCAAAGGTTCAGAGATTTCCTCCATTACCTTCAACAATGGTAATTCTCAATTTCCTTTTCAGGGTGTTTGATTATTATTCTTAACAATGAAGTCAAAACAGTTGGTTGAGTAACGGATCAAAACATGTTTACATAAAATATAGGTACATTTTTTTTTACTGTGAGAACCCATTAACAGTAAACTCATAAGACCCATCAATACTCTGGGTTAAAGACAGAATACCAGCGTAACGAACATGTGACACTTGAGGGTTAAAGACAGAATACCAGTGGAAATTGGTTGAAATTACCGGATCTAATATCTGAAGTAGAATTGCTTTCAATCCATTCAAGCTTTTATAGCACTTCAAATTCAATGAATTTAATTGTTTAATGTCCCCATGCAGATCTAAGTTCATATTGTGAGAAAGATGACTCCAAAACAAAAACCTCTCCCCCATTGATCAAGGTTGATATCAAAGATCCACTTAAGATCCCTTTGGCAAAAGAATGTCAAGTTCATTCAATCAACTCATCAACGAAGACCTCATTTGAAGTCGAAGAACTGCCTTCGTTTGGGTCCGAGACCTCTACTGAAGACACAACAAAGCAACAGGAAGATTACCAGTTTGTTGACACACCTAAACATGAACAATTACAAAGCCAAAAGAAAACTGATCAAGTTAATCCCTTGTTGGAATCTTACTTTAACAAATACAAGAATGATGATAAGATCAAGAAGGGTGGAAGCCAGAAAGAATCAAATAGTTCAAAGGCGTCGCGCTCTTCACATTATGCATTCGAAAAAAGCAGTAGTTACTCGGGCTCAGGAGCAAGTCACATGTTTCTGAACTTGATCACGTGTGGGATCGTGGACACCAACGACTCGGCTGTCACAGTAATCAAAAGAAAAGATGGTGCAGCTTCTACGATGAATGCATCTTCTGCTAATGAAAAAGTTGGTCAACTTGTAAAAGGTGACAAGTTAGGGGGGTCTGCAAGGGTTTCTAAATCAGTTCAATGGGCTACATTAGAGAAACAAAGAGATAACAGGTAAAACTGTATGAAATTTGAATCACTCTTTGTCATCTTTTTCTTCAACCTTATTTTTGGGTGATTTTGCATTCTTATGAACTCGAAGAACTTAGAAACATATGATCAGTTGTATATCTCATGACAGGAAGGAGGGATCAAAGACGAGTCATAACCTTAGTGACTCCAATAACAAAAAGACAACCCGAGCTGCTTATAAGTTTGTCAATGGCCCGTATTGCTCGTAAGTTTAATTCCCTTAACTTTTCTAACAGTGAAATGTTTGAAATTGCTGAGGTGGCACATGAAAACCATCAAGAGATTATTATCTCAAATAAATTTTTTTGAAACATTATGTGTCACATCAGCTGCTTTTCATGATTTTTTTTAACTTTTATCTAACATTGACATTGTCAAACATCTAATATTAATGCTGCAGGCAGTGTGGGAGGCAGTTCAATCCTGAGAAACTTCACAGCCACATGAAATCATGTAGAAGAGTGAAGGCTTTAACCAAGGCTGCGAAATCCATATCCGAAAGGGTGATCGCTTAAACCAAAAGGATCAACCACATATTCACCTTCTTAAACAGTTAACTTGATAAATAGATACATATTTGTTTCTTGTAAGAGTTAGAAATTAGATACCGTTTACTCTTTCAGATCATTCTGTATCTAGTTTTCTTTTCTTACAATCGCGGATCACTTCAATGTAAAAGCTCAGTTGAAGTAATGCATAGCAGTTAACTTAGGAAGTTGAGGGTCATATTCGTATAGATGTAGATTAAATTCCATTTATTTTCATATTTTCCACTGGTTTTTGGTTAAATTGAAGCAGTTTAACTTCTAACAAACTGTTAATGACAAACAACCATATTCAAATAACAAATAATACACGCGTTTGTACATAAACTTAACATATAATGTAACACTAATAAAACCGTCATCAAATGCCTTTCTCTTTCTTCTTTCTGTTGTGTTTCTGGTGCGACTTGGGGGATCTTGATTGATCTTGTATCGTTGACAGATATCAGTATCGAATGATGTTCTAGTCTTGTTTAAAGCTATTGCTTCCAGTTGACATGGATTTCACATGTGTGTGTTAGCATCAAGATGAACTTAACTGTGTGCTACCTTGCTTGCAACTATGTGAGATACATGCAAACTGTCATTTATTATTTATAGTTGAGTTTATACATATCAAATTCTTATAGTTATTAGCAAGAATTTGCAAAAACAAGAGGATGATACCCTTGTAACTGTTGTATTTAATATTTTGTAGCAAAACAATCATTGTAAATGAGGCTTTTATAAATGTTAGGTGCTGAAACAAACATACCCAATTAAAGCTCTAATAGCAACAGCTACTGGCTGTATTTGGAAAATATATATAAAGTTGTAATTTAATTTTAAGAACAATGTTGATGTTTATGTAAGTATAGTTTTATTTAGGGATTTTCTACAAGTACGATGATTGTTTTCATACACAGGATAAAATACGATGGTTACGAGACCAAACTAGAACCTGAAATCTCCTTGATAACGAGGTTTCTTGCTCGATTGATGGTCATGAAACACAAGTACAAATGCTCCTCTAACTCATCGAGTTGTTCGCGAAAACTCATATCGTTTTGCTTCAACTGTCGACCAAATTCTTCAACACTTTGAACCCGTTTATGTCCTCGTTTGAGCCAAAACTTGGTTGATGCTTGCATGTGCTCAAGTTCATCGCTTAATCGAGCCACTAATCGACTTACGGTATCCAGATCGCGATTCAAAATATATGTTCCCTTAGCTGCGACATCGAGTTGAGCATATAACTTAGCTAGCTTACTACTCGAATCCAACTCCATGGTTGCAACTATAATTCCAGGAGCAGCCACAAGAGCCGCGAGAGCATGAGTCACGATGATCGCGGTTAAAGAAACGGTCAAAACCACTATGGTGATGGCTGAGCCATGTTTAATCTTGTTGATCCTTTTTAGCTTAGCATGGGCCTTGTCACGGGTGAGTTCTAGCCTTTTAAGTAAGTTGAAGCATGCAACTTGAACCGATTGAACTCGATGAGGAGACGATGTGCAGATCATGAACGGGTTAAACGCGTCAGAGAAGTCGGCTAAGCGGGCTGCTATGATTGGACAGTTACCTGCAATGGATGCATCTGTAGTTTCCATCGACTTTAGCGCGGTTTTAAGAGATCGATATTTGGACCTCAAACGGTCGATATCTTGTAAAAGAGACCCGCAAACAACGAAAGCATTGGCGGTTTCAGAGAAGTAATCGGACAAGAGGGAGTGGTTTTCGGTTTTGTGGTTAGCCAAGGTGAGGATTTGGGTGACCGTGGGTTGATCAGGATCAAGTAGATTTTCAGCAAATAGTCGATACGATGGGAGTCGGGCTGCAGCAACTGAGCTCACGGTTTGGTTTATGGTCGAACCACCATGGGCCAAGTCAAGGACTCGAGTCCAAAAGTCGATGTATGATTGTGTTCTAAACGCGTTAGCATACTCTTCACGAACATCTATTTCGAGTGAGTTCGACGGGCTCTGTTTGGCAGCTACAGAATAATATGAAATAGTTGAATGAAAATGTTAGAGATCAAAAGTTCAAAAACCAAGACTAGCAAGAAACAAAACAGATTACGTTGCATACCATTGCAAGACGCCTTTAACGTTGAAATACCTAGCTTAAATTTCATCATAAAACCCAAGAAGAATACGAAAACGAAACTGAGATTTCTGTAAATGAAGGAAGTTGAGGACATAAGTTTGGGGCTTTTATACTTCTATAAGTTGAAGGAGCCTTTGCTATATTGGTTTGAAATTGCTTGGAAGCATTAAATTGGATAGTTCTTCAGAAAGCTTATGATGAAAGTGAAGAAGCCCTAGGCATTTACATTTCACATCATTCGTTTTATGTGCTATAACTTTCACGTTTTTTTTCCTTCTAGAAATAGTGTGGATGAATTTACTGATTATTAAAAAATATATTTTCACGACTTTTATTACTTGAAAGAAGATGCAGACTGAGATGAATAAGTAACGTCTGAGGCAACTTGAAAGCAACGTATTCAATCCAATGACTTCATTATCAAGCATGTGCATATATATTATCAGGCGCGGTCCATCACAGTCGATCTTATACCATTATACGTAAACAGGTAACTGCTCGTTTTGGCTGAAACCGGTCTCCACCCAGATCAGGTCTCAACCGGTTTTGACAAATTCATGACTTAACCTAGAGCGACTAGCAGGACTCACGGTCCTTTAGTCCAGTCTTTGAGAAAGTGCACATAATAAATTATACATGATAAAAAGAAAACGCAGATAAATTAATCATATTTGAAAGCTGCCTTAGGTTGTTAGAAATTAACTTGAATTCCAAAAATAAAAAATAAAGATTAGAGACCAGAATTTTGCGACCTCTTTGCCCGCCCTGCCAATGAAGAACTCTAGCCGATATCTGTTGGATCATGTCACCAATTCAACCACTGTCACAGATATTACTCAACTTCACAGGAAATAATCAGGTGTTCTTCTCGTTACATCAGGTTCGCCTCTTCTAGGGGCTGGGTCAAACTGCATGGAATATAAAACTATTTTTATAGCATGTTCATTGACAATGTTTGACAGATTATGAAAGACATTTTAGTTTCAAAACAATGCCTTGTGTGACTACCTCTTGCCAACGGGTCAAAAGGTGTCCAAAGTGTATTTGTAATGCATAAAACTTCCAAAATCATTTCATTTATAAAATAATACTATTATTGAAATAAAATAACTTTATAATCATACTTAGCACACTAACTAATAATAGAAAACTGATTTTTAAACAAAAGTTAGCTTGGTTCAACCCACCATGTACCAAGGATTACCAGGTTTGACCTGTTACCCAATTTTGCCAACAATAAGTCAAATCATATTCATGTTGATGTGCACATCGATAACAATTTATTTCAATAATAATATAAGCTTATGAAACCTGGATGAATGTGTGGCCTTTACAGTCATCAACCTCCAGTATAGAAGCCATGTTCCCACATCGATAACAATAATTGGGTGCACTAAAGATCGTCACAACTTTTTGGTCCTGTTATAAATAAACACCAACATTAAAAAAAGATTCCCACCAATAAAGATATGAATCGATAGTGACCTTGAGATCCAATAAAGTTTTAGACTTCAGTACTTACATGGCCCCAGTTAAACCCCTCCATCACCAGCTGGTGAGCTCTAGCAATTAGCTTTAAGTTGTTGGTGTGGTTAAATTGCTCCGATATGTCCTGTATACAAGCTTACAGTATTTAGATGTGGCAAATTCGACCACTTTACAATCAAAAGGGTCAATTTCGATCATTTTTTCCCAAACATCTCAAACAGGTTAGGCTAGAAGATACTTAAAATAAAATATACCAGATTGATCAAGGGGCCAAACAGGCTGAAAGTGCTGGTGGGTCAGCCTAAACTGACCTGTGTTGTGTGGACCCGCACTTAAGATCACCCATGTTGACCCATCACCAGCTCAAATTAAACAAGGACCACAGAGGAAGGAAGATGACATACCTGGCCAAAGGTGTAACCAGCTCCACGAGGTGAGATGCCCCAACCACAACGGTCATCTGGGTCAGACCACAAAAGATCACACATTGGACCCTCGTGTGGGACCTCTTGAACACGATCAAAACTTCTTATACTATCAAGTGTTTCAATGGAAGGCGACAACCCACCATGAAGACAAAATATTTCTGATTCAACCTAAAAACAAAAATGTATGTAATTAATGTTCTCTTTAAAATGCATAAAAATTGGCAAAATGTTTTCTTAAAGCCTTAAAGATTCAGGTTGACATCACAAAACATTTGCCATACAAATATATGAAAACATGAAAAAGTGAGAATTTTGCAAGATCTTTATATTATATAATCACCTGTAAAATTAGAAGCAATAATCAGCTAAAATCTATAGTAGCAGTAAAACACACAGAACACGCCTAATTGTTGTCACATGAGTAGATGAAAACAAGAGAGCACACTTACTAATGCAGTCAATGGGAAATAATCAAAAAGATCTGTAAACATCTTCCAAACATTGGCAGTGCCATACCTGTACGTCAATGAATATCAGCAAACTGATACGTAATGATAAATAATGAAAGGCTCCAAATCAAAATATGCTTCAGTTATCAAAAGTTCAAAACCAAAATGTGTGTTGATGTGAGACTGTTTTGCATATCTTTAATATTTTAGGGCATTCCGTTATTAACTAACCTAAACTCTAAAGGGGTGAAAAATAAGAGAAAGGTACTTTAAAAAATTATTTTATGATGGGTATAGTTCAAGATAGATGCATTGTTTGAAGGTGAATATTCAATATCATTTTTGTAAATAAGCTAGCATAGTGTGATGGTCAGTCGAGGAACAAATCAACAATAATGTCATTTTAAACCAAATGTTATTGTTGTCCCTTTTAGAAGCCATGTTTACTAGGCACTAACCTCAGTTCCAAGCAATTACCTTTTAGACGTCTTTGAAACTATTTTATCAAAAGTTCCACAAGTAAAAACTAATATACAAATTATAAGGTTCCAAGGCACTCACTTCCGGAGACATTCATCATAAAACCCATAGACTTGTGTTATCTGTGAACAAATATATTAGATTATTAGTTCGTATGCATGTACGCAGGTCAATAGAAAAATAATAATAACTAAAAAGAAACAAATCAAATGGGTTAAAACTTAAAAGTCACCCAAAGTGTACTTTTAATGCATAAAACCTCCTAACCAACTATTTCTAAATAATTTAAAATTTGAAACAAAAAGAGTTTCAGGTGAACACAATCCGAACCGACCAGAACTTACTTTTGACTCATTAAACAACTCACCTGACCCACCCAGTATTTCATGTCTAACTAATATCAATACAAAACACTCAACTACAAATTTCTCAACAAATGAAGCAGCATAATACCTGCCGACTTTCATGATTGCCTCTTAAAATAGTGATCCTTCGAGGATACCTCACTTTCAGAGCGACCAAAAGCTGAAAAAAATAAATGATGCGTAAAGGATGGTAGATACATGACAAAAGCATGATTAATATTATTACTTACCGTAACTGTTTCAACAGAATAATACCCTCGATCCACATAATCGCCCATAAACAAGTAATTTGTATCTGGACACTGCCAGTAAAAAAGAAGTAAATAACAACATATTTATGGAGTTAAGTTATAGTTGTATGATAAATAACAGAATCCACAATTACAGCAAAAAAAACAGCTACTATCCAAATAAATACCTTTCCTCCAATGCGAAAAAGTTCAGCAAGATCATGAAATTGCCCGTGAATATCACCACAAATAGTCACAGGACTCTTTACAGGCTGCAGAAGAAACAAAAGTCACACATTTTATTAGTGTAATATCCATTTGATGACTCATTTGACGACCCATTTGACTTGCAATCAATTGTTACATAAGCCCATAAGTACTTTACAGCCCAACTTGTAGGACTAACAACTGAATGAGTCAATTTGTCACATATATATGATAAAAATCGAAGGTTGCAACTTATAAACTAATGAAGATTATTAGCATCTGAGAAACAATATAATCTCCTAAATACACCAATTAAGTGCCTGAAATATTTAACTAAACCAAATAAAGAAATCTTATATGGTCATACCTGGACATTGCTTTCATCCATCAATGTCTCTTTTGCCTTCTGACATAATCCCTTAACCTGAATCCACAAAAGAACATTGTCAATGAGCATACATCCATAGTATCATCAAATATATTCCGTTATAAATAAGACATGTCAATAAAATAAGGACTTAATGTTGATCTCTTTCAGTCCTACACTCCTACTTGTATGAAAATTGAAAAGAAGCAATATCATTTTCACCCAATTTTATATAGGCTATAACTTCCCCTCTCTTCACAAAGTCAACCTCTTCAAACTCAGGTAGTCAAGTAACGCCATAATATAAAGTGATCCACATTCCAAATAAAAAACTTTTGACAATCACACGCCTCAGTTCTTTCAGCATGAAATCAAGAAATCATACAGTTTCTTTACTACCTCTTAATTTTGATGTCAGACTAGCCCTAACTAATGCAAAGATGATATATCTGCATTGCAATTTTCATGTAGGTGGAAATCATTCACAACATGATTCAAATCCACCTCTCTTTTGAACTTAAAAGGGGGAAATCGCGAACCAAATCAAGAAAACACAACTTTCAATCAACCCCGCATTTAAAATCGACCAAACCCTAGTGCCCAATAAGATCAATGCCAGATCCGTCAAAAACGCCCAATCTAAGATCCAAAGTTCGAAAGATTGGCACACATGTAATCAAAACTAACCAGAAACCCTAAAATTAAAAACTAAAGTGAAATTAAACGACAATGCGATGAAACCTCAGGTTCGGATAAGGGCTTGCACTGCATGAGCTGTGAAATCTGTTCGTCAAGGTTCCCATGGCTGTTAGAAGCTAGATCTACACTCATTTCGCTATGTGAATGTATAATATTGTGTGTATGTATCTACCGATGGTTTGTAAGAAATAAATATATGAATCAATCAAAAATATTTGAGGAAATTAGAATGAAAAGTGAAGAAAATAGAGGGATGATGATGAGCGCCAACAAGAAAAGAAACCCTCTAAGATCGGTTTGTTGATTATTGTGTATTTCCATCGATTAAAAAGTTATGTTAGATCGACAATATGAACCTTTTAGATTTTATGTTGATCATAACACCCCTTGTATATACGCTTTTTAGAAGAGCACCCATACATAGTATCTACTTCTAAACCTAAACATTTATTCCTAACATACTATCATATCACTATTTGAATAATGATCTTCTTTAAATAGTATTTGACTTTTATCACAGGATTACCATCCCATATATATCCTTAAGATGTTGTTTAAGTCTCATATTCCTATAATCCTAACCTACCTCGTATGGCTCTTAAATTTTTGTATATTTGAATCTATATGAAATTGTATCTTGAGAGTAGTAATTATTATTGATGTATAAAATTAGATCCAAAAATCAACAGGATGTAGGCTTGAATAGTGAAGATGTCAATACGTGGAATTTTACGTTGCTATGTTTAGTCTACATGATATATGTCGTTTCACAAGGGATGCATTGCTTAAATATCATCAATATGTTTTTCACTATATTGATTGTAAGAGATAAACAGCTAAACTCTATAGCTAAATTACATGATATATATCGTTGTTATGTTTCTGTCTAACCCAAATCCGCTATATATTTGACACGGCTTTGCCGTAATGCTGAAACTATGACGATGTTATATGATGTCTCCTTTTCATATTAATATTAATTAAACACCATATATAAAAAAAAATTCTCTCCTTTAAATATTCCTTTTGATTTTACCAAGTTAGATGTATTAGCTAACAAGATGATTATGATTACATAACTTTACCCTTATAGCAATGTCTCAACAAAATTTCCAAATCTTTTCTTTGTGATAATTTCTGAAACATGTTATCAACAACTTTACACTAGTAATAAAAAGATATCATGTATTAAGAATTAACTACTTATGTTTATGTTCTTCTAAAGACATGATTCAAGATGATGAGGATCCCATAAATCTACTTGGTAGTAGTACTTGTTAGGATCGAACGTTATCACACACACGAACACAATCAACACACACTCAAGAACAACACAAAGATTTATAATGGTTCGGTCCGGTACTGACCTACGTCCACTCTCGGTAACTAGGATGTTTTGATTAAGCTTGGTACAATTACAAATACAGATTTAGATCCTATATATAGGATAAAGAAGAAAACAACTCCACCACTATTATTAGTGGTTTACCTATTCTCCTAAGGGATGAAATTGTGGAGTGGTTTCACTGGTTTCACACTCAACAATCTCCCACTTGAAGCCACGAAACAATCTTCATCTGTGCTTCAACTATGCATCTGTATTTCTGTAAAACTTTTCATCTTTCGATCCTTCCTAGTTACCCGGCCTTCTCTTCAATTATCCTGAAGGCCAGTTGAAGCTATGCAAA
>BJCN01063160.1:395-12663 GCA_018326445.1 Flaveria brownii | reverse complement strand
AGGGTAGGTACATGCACCACTTATCTTTCCTCATTCATTTTGGATCAATGCCATGTGCTATACCCCGAACATTGTGTACGGGTGCTGGTGCTGTACCTGTGGTAATAAAATCATGAACATTGTGCATGAAGCTGATCCAGTTACCTAGGGTAAGCGGCAAGGATCACATACATATGGTCAACCACAAAGATTGGACCCCAGTGTGCATCCTTCGGGGTAGCTAACCCGCACACCGTTGAGCTAACACCTTCATTGGGTGTGCACCTCCATACATTTGCTTGCAAGCCTTTTTTTACTTTCATTCATTCGTTCGTTAATGCATGCATTCATTCATCATGTCCCTCTTTCATTATCTTTCACTTTACGTTTCTTAATACATTCATTTCATTCATTAAGATAGCACGTAAAGTCACGGAAAAGATAAACATACATCGACACAAGAAACATCGGCATTTACCAGTCATCAGTCATCAGCATTATATAGGGCCACATCATACTTAACATACATATGGAAAAGATGAACATACATCGATACAAGGAGCACCAACATTTACAAGTCATTAGTCATTGTTGGTACACATGTCCCCAGTTCTAGTCTAGTGAGCTTTAATGTAATAGAACTTCTTCTTGTAACACATATGTAATGTTGATCAATATAATGAGAATCTCTTCTATATGTGTTTGTTGGTTGTGTAATGTTTTATCTATTTACTTTATTAGTTGTTACACGCATATATGACAGTGTTAAATAGGTTTACAGTTGTTAGACATAGCTTTGAATCATTAAAGGTTCAAGAATGTGTTTAACTAAGTGTCTTGATACAGTCGCACTACTGGACCATACAAATGGTCCAACCGCACGACTGAACCAGGTGATTGAGTCAATCACACGATTTAGTCATAAGACTGACTCAATCGTACGAATGAACTAATCGTATGATTCAGTCACACGACTGAGCCAGTCGCTTGGCTCAGTCGTACGAATGAGAGCTGTAACCTATAAATACCAGTTAACTCGTGTAAAAATAAAACACTTCGAATACTTGAAACCCTAGTCGACCCAGAACGTCCAGTTCGTCCATTCCAAGTTCATAGAACATTTCAGATCATTCCTAGTCCATTCTTAACATTTTCTAATCGTAAGGATTGATATTGATTACGTTCTTCCTGATTGGATCGCCAATCAAATAGGATTCCGCACTATTTGATCTGGTATAACATAGAATCAGTTAGTACTCCGTCCTTACACGGTCCTAACAGTCATCACCATCAATCATGGCAACATCATACTTAACATACCTACATCATGCATATACTTGCTATACTATCGTCATCATGCCTAACGTAACTTCTAAGCCTCGACAGTTATCACACATGTACCTACGAGAGCTATCACATCATTACTTACCCTTGCTCTTTTCCCAAACGGCAGTAATTGAACTAAATCTCTCCTCGTACACAACAACCCTACTTGGGCGATTGGGCACCCTTCAGTCGCATGGCCTCCATGCGACTGAACACTATGCGATTGGACCAATGCGGATGAGCATCCATGCGGATGAACACCCAATCGTACGAATGGACTTTCTATCATGCGAATGAACACTACGCGAATGGGCTCCAATGCGACTGAACCCTCAGTCGTGCGATTGAACAGCCATGCGAATGGACCTATGCGACTGAGTTCTCTGTCGTGCGAGTGGACACCTGTGCGACTGAGTACCTATGCGACTGGGCTCTCAGTCGTATGACCTGTCATGTGACTGAATCCCCAGTTGTGTGATTGAGCCTCAGTCGTGCGATTGAACCTCAGTCATCCCTTAGTCGGCTGATTGGCCTTCCAGTCACCTAGCCCTAGCTGCGCAGCGATTGAAGTTCATCCCGAACTGCAGCCGTGACTTTCGACCTCCAAACCTTTCAAAACTGATTCTAAGCCCAAATCAACCCTCCTAAACCTTAGGGAAACATACTATGACAACATATATACACATTCAAGTCCAAAATCGCACTCTAAACACGTTATACACAATCACACCCGAATGGGTCAAACACACACATTTCAAAAACGGGTTTATATATGTTCCAGCCCCAAAACCGGTTGAAAACAAGTAAATGAGGGGTCCTAGAACTCACACAAAGAAAAAGAAGATGAAGAGCTTCGTTTGGACTAGCTACACGATGAATTTCGAGCCCGAATCACCACTTTTCTCTCTTTTTCTCTTCTTTCTCTCTTCTTTCTCTCTTCTCTTCTGTTTGGCTGAGTTTTGCAAGTGTGGGGAGGGGGAGATGGTTGCCCTCTCCCTTAAAAGCCACAATTCAGTCGCCTGAAGTCCATGCGATTGGACCATCAGTCGCGTGAGTTCCATGCGACTGGACACTCCAGTCGCACGACTTCCATGCGCTTGGCCTCCAGTCGCATGACACTCCAAACAAAATTTCCAGGCGTTACATGTGAAAAGGACCTCATTGAGCTTGCTGATACTTAGGTGTCTTAGGGAAAGTGATGTAAGGCCCAGATGAGTATGATGGCTACTGGTTGTAGGTTAGGTACATCTGGGGCTGTTGAGTTCTTGTACTTTCAGCAACATGTAGAGCATTGCTGACTGTAACACCCAGATATTTTAACAGTTGTAAAAAGAAGAATAAAAGGAGGAAATTCAATTTAACCCAAGTTGAGGGGTTAAATATGTCAAAAGTACAAAATCTATAATAATTTTGTACAAAATGTGGCATGGCCGCCCATGTTGTCTGCACACTTTGTTGGGTTTGTTAGACTCATTATCATAGTAGTTTAACCATTTAAACATGAAAAACGCAGCGGAATAAAACCTTAATATTATGTTTTGTAATCTGAAAATTAAGGCATATATTGTAAAATCAACAAACCCAAGAACATAGGATCAAATATATGTGAATGGACTAGCTATCAAGAATGAAAAACAACCAAAACATTAACCATGAAACTACCTTTCAGGAGCTGCTGAAAAACATGAGAATTGATGAAGATGGTGATGTTCTTGAATGACCAAAATACCAATGAGAGGTGTCCTCAAGCTCTTATACCCACAAGCATCAAGCAAAGACCCTTCTTGCTAGGATTTGTACAACAAAATGACCAAGGAAGCTGCTGGAAACAAGCTTCCAGCCATGAGTTTCTTCGAAAGAAAAGGTGTTCTTGGTCACTTTTTGCATGTAAGAGAGAGAGAAGGGAGAAGAGTGTGCAACTAGTTCAAATGAGGTATCTTTCCAAGACAAAAAGGGGACCAACCAAAGCCCACAAGGGGCAACCGAAAACCCCTTTATAATGGGGTTTCCCCCCAATTTTTTTTACCATATTTAAAGGTTAACTAGTTTTTTTATAAGTTATGTAATTAACCTATTAATTACATTATTCTTACAATCTCTTATTTTTTAATGTTATTTAACCAACTTAAATAACATTACAAATAATACTCCTGAACAAAATATCCTTATAAGTTGTTCCGTCTCATATGCAATTTATTTAGAAACCCACTTTCTAAATTGGTGTAATTATTTAATTCCATGATCATATCATCAACTAAATATTACTTGGTGTTTGCTAAGCTTATTATTGGGTATGACCCTACTTGGATCATGACGTAGTAACCACATCAATGTTCTATGTGTCTTGGGCATAAAGAATCCAACAATCTCCCACTTGCACAAGATTCAAAGAAGATTGATGCAAGGAGTAAATATCGCCTAACAATGGTTTACTACCCTTAATACGCATGACTTAAAGACATTCAATAACATCATCCCCTTCAAGTATCCAACTTGAAATGATTGAGGTGAATTAATCATTTATCCTTTTGTTTCAGATGTCATGTTAAATCCAAGGACACAGAATGATCTTTCCTTGTTGATTTAACTTAATCAGGCCTTAGACATCTTGCTCTCAACGAATAAAGGGAACAAATTCCATCTTGACTACATACGTTTCTCACAATCACTTCATGTTACACCTGAAGATAGCCTTATGTACTATCCATTATTTCAGAGCAGTGAAGAACTAGCTCAAGGTATAACACTTCGGTGAATATTAAAACACAATATGTATCTCAGGTCGGAGGATACCAAATGATATTCATCTTCACTCAAATTTACTTATGATCAATCAACAAGATTCCATGCAGTAAAATTTGAGACGCGGGTTAGTCCAATATTCGTATCCCATGAAAATCTATGAACTTTGGTAGCAACCAATTGCTCTATATTCATACCTTATGAATATCCACCAATCCATGTTCATAATAGTATTACGTGTTGGGGTTTGTCAATGTTTATCAAATTTATTTTAACAATTTAAACTTAAAAAATGCAGCGGATATTATAGGTTAAAAGGTGTTTATTAATCTGAAAATTTGAACCATATTAACCGAAAACAAAACCCCAAGAACAGGGATCAAATGTATCTGAAATAACATGCTATCAAAAGAAGATGAAAAACCATAGGGTGTTCTTAAAACTACCTTTCAAGAACAAGATGATAAAGTAGGAATGAGATGAAGATGATGATGCTCTTGGATGTCCAGCCCCCAATAGAGAAAGCCTCAAGTTTGTATACCCACAACCCTTAGCAAACACCTAACTTGTTAGGTAGTTCAACACCAAGACTCAACTCCTTCTTGTTAAACCCGAGAATTAGCCAAGATGTTCTCCAAAATCAGCCAAGAAAATCGAATTTTCAGCTAAGAGATGAAGGAAGAGAGTGTTTTGCATGTATGAGAGAGAGTGTGTGATGTATTGGAAGTGTGCAAGGAAGAATAAGCCTTGTATTTCACCAAGACTAAAAACCCAAGACCCCATGTAAGGGGGAGGCCGAACTTGCCTTTAAAATGGGTTTCTCCCCATTTTTCATCTTTATAAAATTTGCACCCTTAATCATAAGATTTATAAAATTAAAACCCTTTTAATTTTATAACATTAAGACACTATTAGTGATTATTATTCAACTTACCTAAATAATATAACAAATAATTTCTCATGAACAAATTATCCATATAATTTGTTTTTTTATTTCAAATGCAATGTTTTAGAAAACCCATTTTCTAAATTGGTGTCAATATTTATTTGTTTGATCTCATCAACAAATAAATATTTATTGGTGTTTGTTTAGCTTATTATTGGGTATGACCCTGTGACAACCGGCCTCATGGTCAATATTCTAACCCTAATCTACTTGCATCATTACCCATCTTATGAGTACTAATAATAGAAACAATCTAACTCTATTAGTGAATTTAGAATCATCATTTGCTATTAGTTCCATTTTATGATTATATGTGATTTTAGTGACTTTTAGTTAATTTAATTTTTACCTTTTAGAACATGGTGTCCCGGGAAAGTCAATTAGTCACCCTTACAATGAAATCAATTTATTATTGAAACAATTAAAAATGTGTGCATACACACATGAATCTTAGGCTAATGCATGCATAATCATGCACAAGACACACCAACTAACTAAAAAGGTTTACCATCTAAAATACTACACTACACGACAAATTAACACTACATAATATTAATTTACATTTAAAATTAAAACCAAAAATACCCCACAAAACTCCAAACTCAGGCGCCCCCCTTCGCCCACTCTCCTTCCACCTTGAACTCCCCAAAACCACTCCCACACTCCTCCACACTCCATTTGCATTCAAGACCACTTTCAAACTTCTCTCTCTCCCCCTCTCAGATTCTTTCACCAACAAACACACACACAACTGCAAACACTATCCATTTCAGCCATATTTTCGAAGAGCAATAACAAACTAGCATCATCCAAGCTTCAAACAAGCAAGAAGGTGCTATCTTGTGAGCTTTTCATACACATCTTCATCTTGTTCGACTTCTTCAGCCCTTGTTTGAAGATTTCCGGATCATTTTGTCTCTCTACACTCTCCATATCATGAACCGCACAAAGAGTAAGGTTCATCTCACCCGAGCGAGCTATATCTTGTGTTTTCTTCACTTTTCTTTTAAAACACCTCCTTTCTTTGTTGTAGCAGAAACCCAACACCATCATCTTGTTCTCGAGGTGATTTTAACTCACAAAAGGTATCTCACACGTTATAAATTGGTCATTCTTGATTTTAACTCACAAAAGGTATCTCACACGTTATAAATTGGTCATTCTTGTGGTGGAAATCGATTTCCACCATGAAAACCCTCTTTTTGGGTGTTTTGCACCATCTAACTTGTGTATGTTGTAACCCTTCGAAGCAAAACGTGTAACCTACTTGTTAATGGGTTATAAGACCCCTAATAACCTGTTTTGAAAGTCACAAAGGGTATATACCATGAACATGTGGTTATAGCATGACTCTTGAGTGGGAATTACTGGGTATGTTATGTTATGTTATGTTATGTGGTTATAGCATGAGTTACACCTTAGAAAACCTTCTTTTTACATGAAATAACACTATTGAAGCACTTGTTTGAAAACCCTCTCAACCAAGGATCATAACCTGCACAAGAACAACTTTGAAACACCTTAATAATCTGATTTTAAAGTTAAATAAGGTTTTGGTAATGTTTAAACTCAAGTTTCAAGTTAAACAAAAAATAAAAAAATATGTCTTGTTTGTTTAAGTTTCAAGTTATTTTAAATTTCTAGTTATTGTCTTTTATGTCGAACTATGTAACAAGATGAACTTTGTGAATCATACATTAAAAGGGTCACGTCTGAGGCGACCAGATAATTGCAAAGCTAAAAGGATCATATCGGAGATTATCAAAGCTTTAAAGGTAAAAGGGTCACTTCTAAGGTGATCAAAAGGTTTTAATTAAAAGGATCACGTCTGAGGTGATCACATAGTTTTTTTGTTAAAAGGATCATGTCTAAGATGATCGGTGCACATAATGTTTATCAATCAAAAGTGAAAATTGAAAGTTTGGAAAAGTATGAAGTCATCTCATAAGTATGACTCAATCGCACGATTGGATCATAAGTATGAACCAGTCGTACGACTGAATCATAAGTATTAGCCAACCGTACGATTAGACCATGAGAATGGGGCTGGTCATACGATTGAAACATAAGTATGAGGCTGTCATACGATTGGACCACACGACTGAGCCATACGTATGACAGAAAAGAGGAGTAGGGTTCAGTCGCACGATTGAGCCATGTGTATGGGTCCAGTCGCACGACTGAAACCCTAATCAATATAAATAGAGGCTCAGTTGGTCGGAATCCCCACCAGACTTGAAAAATTTCCAACAACCGCATTTTCACTATTATGCTGCCAAAATTTTGAACTTCTAAGTTTACCTTCTGATTTGAGTTCTAACATTGATTATACTTTTCTACAAGTAAATTGTGAACGATTCAAGGTCAAACAACCGGTTAAAACCAATCAAATGTGACCAAAATTGTTAAATCAAATAACCAAAGATAAACCCAAAAATAGACCACTTAAATGAACAATATTGTTGATTTAAAGGTGTTTAAGTGATATATCGGGTCCCTGCGAATCCAACGAGACTAAACTCAACGTTTAACATCAAGTTTTGACGTAGATTCATGTTTAGAGTGTCGAACAAAGAGTCAGGCGAATAGACACTCCGAATGAACTTCAATCGCACGATTGAGCAGGGCAATTGACTCAATTGACCGAATGAACAAGGCGTATGAGCTCAATCGCACGATTGAACTCAGCCGCATGCTCAATCGCCCAGTTGAACTCAGCCGCATGCTCAATCGCTCGGTTGAACTCAGCCGCATGCTCAATCACACGACTGAACTCAGTCGTATGGGTCAATCGCACGACTGAACTCAGTCGTATGGCTCAATCGCACGATTGAACCAGACTGATCTCAAAACTGTTTAAATTTCAACAGTTTCTGTTATGGACAAATCTCATGTTTATATGTCTTGTGTTACAGAAACATGGTAGATAGATGGATCATCAACACTAAGCACAACATCTGTGCTCACTTAGATGCCACCACTCGGAATGTTGCTGAGTTTGCTGGTATTATTGCATTTTTGAGGAGATCACGGATCTACAGAGCCATATCTGCCCCAGCACACCTTACCGGTCTATACAGTAGACCTTCTGGGAAGGGGCCACTGTTGATAGGTCCACTGAGCCATACTTTATATAGAGCTAGGTCTTCGGATAGGAGATCATCATTACTGCAGCTGATCTCAGACAAGTCCTGGAGTTGGGTGATGATGAGGATCACCCATCCAAGCTTCACCCACTGACGGTTAGGGGGTGCTTTCTTCGAATGAAGTACACTGGGGACATCAATACAGGTGTGCTCAACAAAAGCAATATGTGTCCTCAGTTCAAGTACTTAGCTCATGTGATTTTGAAGTGCATTGCTTCAAGGACAGGGGGTTTGAAGAGCTCTCAGATCAAATCCAGAATGCCTATGTGGCTCTGGTGCTGAACCACCCGTTCAGTTTCTCCCAGATGATCATCTCGTATATGGTCGAGAATATAGAGGCCAAGGGGAAGGAAAGGTCCTGCATGTACCCAGGATTTCTACAGATGATCATAGATCAGAAGCTTCCTTTCTTGCCAAAGGAGAACGACGATGTTGTGGTCCTTAAGGTGATGGATGATACCACCTTGGGCAGGATGAGAGTGTACCGGGGGAAGCAGGTGAAACCCCCGATCAGGAGGCTGTTTCGGCATCTGGCCCGTGAGGATTACGTCGCGCCAGCTAGGAAAAAGTGTCGTCATAAAGATAGTGATTCGGACATTGAGCTGATACTAGCTCCAATTGATGATGAAGACGATGATGACGATGACGATCATCAGGGTGGTGGAGATACAGGCCCAAGTGCACCAAGGGACACTGAGACAGATACTATGTCTCCACCACCCCCACATGTCAGGTCATCAGCTCCCGGTAGATTGGAGCAGGCGCCCATCCATCGGCACTTTCTTTATGATGAGGGAGATAAGGAGACGGATGAGGAGCCACTCACACGGACTGTGGGCAGTCATGTGGTGGCTACAGAGAGGGGCATGGAGGCGGTTGGATGACGTCGGGCTGAGGGAGAGAGGACAGACACTGCTGACCCTACATACTCTCCTCCTCAGCCAAGCACAGGGGAAGGACAGAGCTCAAGGGGCTCTCGGCTTAAGAGGATGGCTCAGCCACATGGCAAGAAGGCCAAACGAAGACGTATAGTGCTGATGACCTCCTCTACCACCACAGCCACTACATCCACTACACCCATCACACCTACCACCACCACAGCTACCCCATATACTACAACCATCACACCTACCACCACCACTACAGCCACCACCACTACACCTACTTCATCCATCCCACCACAAACCGCTACCACCACCACTCCCATATATACCACATCTACCACATCACCCACCACCTCCCAGGCCGGACCATCCACATCATCAATACTACTAAGATTCTCTCTACCCAACGTTGGGCTAGAGGAACAGCTTGCCAGCCTCAACCATCTGGTTCTCAAACTGCTCGTCACCGATGATATACGAGCGAACCAGATGAACCAGTTGATGGCTATCAATGCTGCGCAGGGCAAACAGATTGCCCTGCTGACAGAGAAGACGACTACTCAGAGTCAGCAGATTACACAGTTGACTAAGAGGCAAGGTGACCTTGAGAGAGCTATGACCCGAGCTCACCGTGCCTTGACCACACAGAATGATCTTCTGAAGGCGTTGGTGTAGCGTATTGAGGAGGTTGAGAGGAAGAACATGTAGCTACGCCTAAGGCTAAAGGGCACTAAAGGCGAGCCCCTCAAGATTAAAGGGGATGGTGACGATGGTGATGATGATGATGATGACGAGTCATCCGATGACGATGAGTCAGATGATGATGATGAGGTTCAAGGAGAGGGAAGTGGATAAGATAGGGAAGGAGGAGATGAGGATGAGCCTGAAGGTGATGCATCTGCATCAGCCTCAGATCATGCGGCTCACGAAAGGATGACAAAATGACGGCAAGAATCAGGACCGTCCACCTCCGCCCCTCAATCTGAAGAGCCCAGTGATCAAGACAAGAGTAATGCTTAGATGTTTTAATTTTGATTATCTCTTGTACTTTGAAATATGTATTACAATTATGTAATCAATGTTTATCAATGTCTATTTATATAAATGCTTTGATTACTGATGTGCTTGTGTTGTTTTGAAATGTTTAATCAAACAGATGAAAAACAACATGCCGATGATTTTGATGTCCAACCCCTTTAGCTGGTTCAGAGTCAATTAACAATGGTTCTTGACCTGCAAGGGATAGTCAGACGGTCTGTTAGCTATACACCAGAGGAAGGAGAGATAATCCACAACCTCTCGGATGAGCAGCTGCCTGAGATCTTCAGGCTGAATCCAGACGAGTTGGTCAAGGATGCTCTTACAGTAGATGTGGCAAGTGACGATGAGCTTCATGATGTTGATGAAATCGAGATAGAGGATGTCACTGCTTATCACTATCCTCGGTACACTGATCCGGAAGGACATGCTATCCCCAATTTGGGTGAAACCTTTGATAGTGGTACTTTTGATGAGTTGGATGATCTTGAAAAAGCAAAGGAGAGAGATGAAAGCCAAGCCCAAGCCTCAGATGCAAAGGAGAGACATGCTATCCCCAAAGGCTGAATGGACAGCTTGTTTTGCTGAAATGAAAGCCCAGTGCGCGCCTCAAAAGCAGAATGCCTACACAAAACTTTACAGAGACAAACGCCATCAGAAAGTGTCTGGCAAGATCATCGCGTGGGCATATTTTAAGGATCTTAATGTTTATGAAGTTAAGAGGGAGAAGGGAATAGAGTACTTCAGATTTCCACATGATCTGCACACTCTCCCTGGTTTTGAGCTCAATGATCCGAGACAGATGTCAGGTTTGTTTGAGGGGGCATTGAGGAAAGAATACCACACCAAGTGTGTACACTTCAGACCTCAACAACTGACGAGGTACATCCGTAGGTCTGAAGTGGATCCCATAACTTGAAAGCCTAAGATCGTGCTGAAGTTTAGTCCTCCGCGCATAATGTCTAAGATTCCTATGTGGGAAATGCCTCAGGACTTCACTTCACACTTTAAGGGGTGGTATTATGAGTAGAGGAAGGGTGAGGCAGACATAGTGCTGAATAGAGAAGGAAAGATAGAGACTATTCGGGTATTCGACCCCATGTGGCTTACCAACTTGTCAGCTAACAATGTGTATACATTATACAAGTGGCCACTTTTCTATGACTCACAAGACATTGTACAAGCTCTCCAGTTTCAACACGTCATAAGACTCTGCTTTGCATTTGAAATACATACAGGAGTTACAAAGGAGGAGAAGTACAAGCGATTTGAAGAACATATAATGAGTGTTAGACAATAGAGGAAACTAGGTCCAAGGGGGAGTTTGTTGATACATGTCAATGTACCTAGTTTATGAACTTAAATGTAAATGTCTTTCATGTCTTTCATGTCTTACACATGTGCAATTGATGTAATGGTTTGAATGAATGATATAAAATGCATTGTGATGTTTGATTTATATTTTAATTATGTCATGATTTTATTATATTGAATGTGATGCACATGTATGAACTAACTATATAGGTTTGATGTTGTTTGACAGTTCATGCTAATGGCCCATGCTAATAGACCATACGCATGAATTCATCATGCTTATGGACCAGTCGCATGACTGAACCAGGAGACTGGATCACTCGTACGATTGGAACATAAGACTGACTCAGTCGCATGACTGAATCTTCAGTCGTGCGTATGACTTAATCATATGATTCAGTTGCACGACCGAACCATGCTAATGGTTCAGTCGCACGAATGAAAACTCCAAACCTATAAATACAACTTAATTCGTGGAAAAATATAACAATTGATAACACTTCAAATACCTACATACCTAGCCATCCAGAGCATCCCTGTTCACTATTCCAACTTCATAGTTCGTTCTTTATCGATTTCTACTCATTCTTAACGTATAGTCAATTCTAATATCGATCATAGTAACGTTCTCACTGATTGGATTGCCAATCAAATAGGATTCCGGACTATTTGATCTGGTTTCACGCATTATCAGTTAGTACTCCGTACGTACACAGTCCTAACACTCACTTATGTTCTTGTCCCACCCGTTCATGTTATAATTCATTACAAATTTGTCAAACCTCTTTGACAAAGAGTTGAGGATCAAATCCGTAGCCAACTCTTTCGAGATGGAACAATTCAGCCTTTCGAGGCGGTCAATGTGGCTTTTCATCTTAAGTACATAACATGAA
>BJCN01062819.1:0-11172 GCA_018326445.1 Flaveria brownii | reverse complement strand
CTTGCAAATGAAGTTTCTATCAGCACAAAAATGACCAATTCAGCTGATACATCTGAGATGCCTTCAAATTCCAGCTCAAAGGCTCAACAACTAGATAAAGAAGCTTCAAATGTAGAAGATCATGGTGGTGGTGAAATTGATTAAGAATTTCTTGATGCTGACAACCACTCCATTGAAGACAACATCAATGATGTTACGCACTCATTCGATCAAGTCTCACTTGATAAGTGTGCTGATGAGGTAGGAGAAACATCAATGCCAGATCTAAATTTCTCTAATTTAGATCTCTCTCAGCAACTTGCTATGATCCCCCAGCTAAGGATCCACAAGTCTCATCCCACCTCAAACATCATTGGAGATGTTGACTTAGAGGTAAGAACAAAAGGACAAACCCATGATGCAAATGTTTGTCTTCACTCTTGTTTCTTATCTCAGATAGAGCCTAAGAAGATTAATGAGGCTCTGAAGGATGGAAGTTGGTTTGAAGCTATGCAAGACGAGCTGCTTTAATTCAAAATGCAAAAGGTTTGGAACCTATGTCCTCTTTCTCATAGGAAGACTACTATAGGAACCAAATGGGTTTTAGGAACAAGAAGGCTGATAGAGGACTTGTCATCAAAAAACAAAACTAGATTAATTGTTCAAGGATACACATAAGAAAAAGGAATTAACTACATAGATTTCTTTGCTCCTGTAGCAAGACTGGAAGCTGTTAGGATATTCTTGGCATTTGCTGCATCCAAGAACTTCAAGGTCTATCAACTTGTTATCAAGTGTGCTTTTCTCTATGGGTTGATTGATGAAGAGGTATATGTCAAACAACCACCTGGTTTTGCAGATCTTGATCATCCTGATTATGCCTGCAAGCTTGATAAGGCTATTTATGGGCTGCACCAAGCACCAAGGAAGTGGTATGAGACTCTATCTCAGTATCTATACAAGCATGGACACATAAGGGGTACTATAGAAGGAACTCTCTTCATCAAAGGAAAAGGAAATGACTTAATGCTAGTTCAAGTATATGTAGATGACATCATCTTTGGTTCAACTAATCCAAGGCTCTATAAAGACTTTGAGAAGCTGATGAAGGAAAGATTTGAAATGAGTACCATGGGGGAACTCAATTTCTTTTTGGGAATTCAAGTGAAGCAAGTTGAAGATGGCATCTTCATAAGTTAGTCAAAGTATGTTCGAGACATACTTAAGAGGTTCAACATGACTGAATGCAAGGTTGCTCAGACACCCATAGCAAGATACCACTCCCTTGGGCCTGATCTTGAGGGGGAATGTGTGGATGAACACCTTTACAGGGCTATGATTAGGTCTCTTATGTACCTTACTGCTTGTAAGCCTGATATCATGATTGCCACATGTATTTGTGCAAGATATCAAGCAAACCCCAAGATGTCACATCTTATCACTGTCAAGTGAATTCTAATATATCTCAAAGGTGCCTCCACACTTGGCCTTTGGTATCCTAAGAATTCTGACTTTAATTTGTGTGCTAATACAGATAGTGATTATGGTGGTTGCAACATGACTGCAAAGTTTACATTAGGGGGATGTCAATTTCTTGGTGGAAGGGTTGTCTCATGGTAATGCAAGAAACAATCTTGTGTCTTTGCATCAACTACTGAAGTTGAATACATTGTTGCTGCAAGGCTGTGGTCAAGTGCTTTGGATTCAGAATCAGATGCTTGACTATGGATTAAACTTCAAAAAGACTCCTATTCACATAGACAACAATAGTGCTATCTATATCATAGATAATCCTATGAAACACTCAAGGACAAAACACATCAATATCTGGCATCATTTGATCAGAGATAACTTTGAAAAGGGATTAATTAAACTAGTCAAGGTTAACCCAAATGAACAATATGCTAATCTGTTCACCAAAGCCTTTGATGAGCAGAGATTCAAGTATCTTATATTAGCTATCAGGATGATTAACTTTGAGTAGTCTTTTCTTAAAACAAATTCATATTATTTCTTAAAATCTGTGTGTTCTAGTTTGTCTATTTTATCACCTTCATAAGCTCTTGTTTTCTCTGGACGAAATCCTTTTAGAAGATTTTCCTTATTCTATTGAAAATATCGATCTTCTAGTCCTTCGAAAGATATGGATTTATCTTTGGAAGAAATTTATGCCTTAAAAATAAAGAACTGTCTAAGTAAAATTGCCTTCGGAAGAAATTTCTAAAATATTTTCCGAAGCTTAACCTTTTCTTAAGCACTTGTATGTTTTCAAGGACAATTTTCTTCCGAAGAAAATTAATTCTCGAAAGCTTTATTCTTAGGTGAATAAAGCAATCAAGTCTTAATTCTCTTCCGAATCAAAATTTTCAAAATTCTCAGGAATATCTTCCGAAGTCATTTTGGCTTCGGAAGCTTTTTCACCAAAACTTCCGAAGACAAATTACCTTCGGAAGATTTTCAACTTCCAAGAAAACTACTTTTTGAGAAAAAAGCAAACTACTTTTTCAGAGGTGGGACCAACATCCGGATTTCAAAGTTTATCCTCTTTCATTAACTTTGTCTTAAATCCATTTCATATATAAACCCAACGGTTCCCCCCTCTTTTCTTATCACTTTCATCTTCCTCCAGACCCAAAATCCTAAAATCCTCTCTACAACCGCCTTTGTTCTTCTTTTCCTTCACCTCGAAGCTTTCTGAAATGGCCAACCTAAACCGTAGAAATGACCCAGGTTTCTCCATGTAGTTACACAAGCAACACAATCAAGTTGGTCTGTTGCACTCTGAGAAAAATCCTCATTTCTCATAGGTTTGTCAATTCTTGGCTCTATCCCTACTCCACCTCCCTTACAATCGATCCTGTTCTTTATAAGGATCATTTGCTTGAATTCTGGAAGACCTGTCAAGAGGACATTTTAGATAGGGAGAAGGCACTGTTTGCTATAGTGTAGGGAAGGACAATCTTTATCACTCCATCCATTATCAACACCCATCTACAATTAGATGATGTGGAAGGTGAATTGTCCTTTCCCAAGGAAGCTATCAACCAATCCTTCCAGCAGATGGGCTATGAGGAGGATTTATTTGTAAAGACCTTCAGGAAAGGGAAGGTCTCATCCCAGTGGAAGTACTTACTGCATGTGGTCATCCACAGCTTGTCTAACAAGCATGGGGATTGGGACCAGATCCCTGAGGATATCTCCTTCATAGTGCATGGGATGGTTCAGAGGTTCAAGTTCAGGTATTCCTAATTTGTTTATACAAACCTACTTGCTAACTTAGACTCCTTAGAATATTATATGTTTCCTAGATATGTTCAACGCATTCTCAACAGTGAACTGGGCTCACAGTTGAGGGAAACAAATATTGTTCTTAAATTAAGACAGATGAAGCCTGCCATCTTTAAGATCTTGAAGAAGGCAACTGTTGGCTTCTCTGGGGTAGAAACAGCCCTGGTCCTAAAAATGCTAGAGCTCATTGCTCAAAGTGATAACCTAGCAACACAAGCTAGTGTTGAACCCACATCTTCTATCTCTCAATCACCAAAACAGCCACAAATTACCCTCACCTACAAAAGAAAATCCAAATGAACCCTGCACAAGTTACTCAGTTTGTGTAGGCCCCCATACTACTACCCACACACGAGGAAGTGGAAACTAGAGCTCCCACTTCCCCTGAGGAGCAAACCACTCCCATCTCTTTAAGAATCAATGCTGAGGTTCCTCATGCTCAGTCTGATGAGCTCATTAGGCCAACATCCTTAAGCCTTCACTCTGAGTCTTAACACTCTAGTGAAAATCCTTCGGGGGAAGTTACCATCCCAGCCTTTAGATCTCAACCAACCAATCCCCAACTTTGACTTCTATGATGATGTGGACTTGGGATTCAGTGAGTATCTTGAGTGTCTCTTCTCTTCCCCTAATCAAAGAGAGATGAGTGCTCATGCTTCTCCCTTGTCTACCCCACATCATCTACCCACTACTAAGCTGGACCTCCCTAAACATGTTTAGGAGATCCATATTGAAGAGGCTCTTACTTCTGCAAGTGATTACATATTTAAGACCTAAACCATGGCGACTCAGCCCACTGATACTCCATCTAAAGTAGTCAGTGAGCAGAGGAAAACCAGCAGCTAAGAACATCATGCTGGTGGTGAGACTAAGGACGTTAGTCCAATTATCTCATCCCCCAATAAGTCTTCCAATGAAGATGAGGGAAATCTGAGACTAAAGGTGCAAAAACTGTCAAATACATGCACCTATCTAGTCTCTAAGGTTAGTCACTTGGAATCTCTGGTGACTGCCATACAAAACAAGGTCAATGATCAGCAACTTGAGATATCTTATCTCAAGGAGAAACTAGTTAGGAGACCTTTAAGAGGCGCTCAACCAGGAACACAAGAACCTGTGGATGTGATTGACCTAACTCCTAGCTCACCTATGTAAGAGGGTGATACTACCAAAAATTGGGAGAAAGTCATTACAATCACCGAACCTAGGAGTTCTTCACAGAGCATGGACTTTGAGGACTCACCATCCTCACTTGCAATTTTTGATGCTCAGTAACTTTCTCAAGTTCACATTGATGTGGACTCTATAGACACTTTCATTCAGAGTCTCTTTGAGGAAGGAATTCCAAGGGCTATGTCATCTCCATCTTAAGGAACTTCAAATTACATTATTGGGTGGAGATATGATGCTGATAGAAGAGCCCTCATTCTTCAAGAGTTCAAGGGCAATAAGAAATCTTCAACTTTCAGACTTTGAACTACTATGAAAGTCTTGACCTTGTCAACATGCCACTTGTCAACCCAAGCAAACTCAGACAAGGTGACAAGTTGGCTCAAAGGATTCAAGACAGAATCACTAAAGAGTTTAGCCTTAGAAAAAGACAAAGACAATCAGGATAGGCAGACCTTGAGATTAGCTTCATAGGAAAAACCTTGACTGAAGGCCTAATAATAGAACTTGAGAGTCCTGTCACATCTATAACTGCTTCAGAGATTCATTCCCTTGATGAGACACCTGCTGGTGAAGGTGCATCTCAACCTCTCTCTACCCAGAGCTCGGATCCTACACCAAGCAATAAAGGACAAAGCTCTCTCCATCTTGTGTCACCAAGGTCTGTGGGTGACAAAGGAAAAAGGATTCTAACTCCTGAGTAGATTGAGGAGGAGGAGAGAGAGAGAGGAAAAGGAAACTAAGGGGAGAAAGTTCTTCTACTAGGTCAGCTGGCTTCATGGAAGCTACAATCAGGGCTGCTCCCAGACCTAACACTCAAAATGATGAGTTAAGGGCAGTCAGGATTGCTTACTTACAGACCAGGAACTATGATATTAATAACATCATCTCCTTCCCCTTAGAGGAATTAAATGAACTGGCTGACATGGAAATGTCAAGAGAAAGGAAGGAGGTAGAGGATACAAGATTGCCTTTTAGGTTAAGGAAGAAAAGAGACCGAAAAGGCTATACAAAAATGTTCTTACCCTTTCCCTAGTTCAAGAAAGCCCTGTACAAGAGGTTGTGGCTACACAAGAACCTCAGGTGGACAAAGAAACTGATAGGATCAACATGATCAACTACCTGAGTGCTACAGGCCTCTATTAGGCAGGTGCACTTTTTCCCTTATCATATGAGTATATTGAGTTTGAGTATCTTAAGCAACTTGAACTTGAAGTACTCAAAGAAAGAAAGATAACAAAGAGGAAGATGAGGGAAGAATCTACAAAGTCAAGAGACGTCATCCAAAAGAGCATGAAGAAGTCTGCTAATAGGCAGAGGATGATGAGCTTCTTGAAGTTGTATGTATGTATGTACATATGTATTTAAGTATGTATGTACGTACGTAGGTACGTACGTACGCACGCATGCACGTACGTAGGCACACACGCACGCACGTACGTAAGCCCGCCCACCCGCACGCCCACACGCCCGTAGGTACGCATGCACGCACGTAGGTAGGTACGTACGCACGCACGTACGTACGCAGGTACGTATGCAGGTATGCACGTACGTACGTACGTAGGTAGGCACGTATGTACGTACGCAGGTAGGCAGGTAGGCACGCACGTAGGTACGCACGTATGTACGTAGGTACGCACGCACGTACGTACGTACGTACGTAGGTACGCATGTATGTGTGCATGCATGCATGTATCAGACGGTATGCAAATAGAACTCAAATATCTTGAACAATTAGAAAAAGAAATATACTCATAATTCTAAGTGAAAGTATCTTTATACAAATTAAATAAGTTTTGTGTTGTATTGAAGTAGTGGGATGTACACGCAAATGTTCAAACTGGCATAACATTTAAGACCTGTACCATCTTCTCAAATTTCCTTACACACATTACCACTGCTTGAACATCAAAACGTCCAAACACTATTAGTCCTCTTGGATCTTCGTGTGTGGACACAAATTCGACACCCTCAACGATAGATGCGGCATTCTCAATCTGGTTCATTTCACTTCCACTATTGAAGTTTACTCCCAAGGTTACTTTAATATTCTGACAAAAAGGATCAAACAACAAACTAGAATAAGAACCATAAATATATAACCTCATTCTCACCAAAAATCAATGAATAAAGAATAGTTGACAAGTAATATGTAATATTAGTTAATAGAGCTTAATCATGTTTTCATACCTTAGCCTTATATAAATATTAAATGATGATATAAACAACAATGAAATAAACACCTTATAGGAAAAGAACTTGCCAACTTATCTAACATAGTATTTGCATCATTGGTGATGTCAAGAAAATAGATATAAAAATCAAAAAGGAAAGTGGTGTATACATACATAGCGACTCGGGTTTCGAAAATTGTTCATCTCTGTATATGTTTTTAATTGATGAGCTCTTCTCCATCTTTGTGAATCTATGATAATATTTGATATGAATGCTTATCACTAGTTGCAGTTTAGTGTGAACTATAATATATCAGTAATTAATTCACTTGCAAGAAACTTACCAGTAATATGAATGTTGTCACCAAATAACCAATCAGGGATCATTGAGTTGAATAAATCATGACGGCAAAGATAGTAGCCTCCTTTGGTCACCTCAAAAAAAGAGAGATCTTCTCCGATCACTTCTTTCATTCTTTCACTATTTTCTTCTTTCTCTACTTCACCATCATCCATGTACACAAGGCTCGCACCACACTCTCCTACTATCACTCCTTTATGCACAATGATAGTCATATGAACTTCATCACCGGTGTCGAATACATTTTTGAATGGCCAATAGCTTAACCAAACAACATCACTATCAACTATGGGTTTGCAATACACTACAGGGTTGTATACCCAAGTAACACCTTTGGTTTTGTTATTGATTTCCACAAATGGAGGCAGCATATCTTTATACTTACCTGATGATCTATACAGGAACATTACATTTAGTCCTTTTATCATGTGCTGTTTAGGATGCGAAGGCACACAAAAGGATAAGAATCCCGATGATGACTTAAACTCATATGTCTCCATGCTTTGATCCTTTACTCCTTGCAGATAGGTGCTCATTATACCATATTCATACAACATCTATATTGCACATACAAAGTCAGTCAATTGCTCATGTATTGAACAACTTACTGGATACATAAAAAGAAATTAAGAGTGAGAGAGAGAACCTGGATATTAAAACTTCGGTCTCTAGTGATCACATCACCAACCAGGTCGACCTTACAATCTTGATATGCCTTGATCCATTGCATATGTCTCATATCTTCTTCGTCAACTGTTGTTATGGGTACTAACTTGAAAAGGCCTTCAATCTCACACAGTTTTGAACAACCTTCATAAGTGAATGTATCTAGTGTGAAACGAGATGATTCGAATCTTATATTCTCCAGTGATATACACCAATCTACATGCAACGACTTTAACGTATTTGGGAGACATGGGAGGGACTTGAGGTTTGGACAATTAGTCAAGTAAAGCGTCTGAAGCAATTTAAAGTCAATGTAGTTGGGCAGCTTGTCAAATTCATGATCCTCTAAACTCAACGTATATAATGGTCGGGGTAAGGGAAATGAAGGATCTTCCAAAACTCCTCCACGTATAAATAAAGCTTTTAGCCTTTCAAGTTGATTTACATGTTGTTGATTCGATGATGCCTTCCAGAGTTCTATGCACCCTCCCAAGTTCAAGTAAAAAAGATTCTTAAGATCTCTTATGGTTTTACAAACATGAGATAATCTAGTACACTTATAGAGGTCCAAAATCTCAAGTTTAGGAAGTCTGTGGAGATTGTGGATGCTCACAAGTTTGAAAGATAAAGAAAGATCTAGAACTTTGAGTGAATTAAGAACCTGTTCCAAGAATAACAAATTGAATTTATCATTGTATATTCAAATAAATATAGTATAGAAGAAAAAATTTTAAAAGGAAAAATAATGAACAGAAGATTCAAACTCCTTGTACCATGGGCGGTTCAAACTTTTCCAAGCCTCCACAACTCATATGTATAGCCACCAAGGAGCTCATGAATAGGTGTGGGGGTATTGTTTTCATATTACAAGCGTGCCAACTCAACCATTTTAACTCTGGAAAGTTCTTGTAGGACCCGATGAGTTTCACAGAATCAAGCAGGAGATATTTGAGGTTCTTCATCTTTACAAGGGAACTTGTTTTAAAAGCCTACAAAATTAGCATACATCAGAATTATCAATGGAAACTACTCATGCAGTTAAGTAAATATGTTGCTACCTTTGGACTAAGAACGATATGTATACCGTTAGATTAGTATTAGCTTTTAGTCAAGACCTATGAAGAAATCATTCGAAATCCTACTGTGTTCGTATAATACAAGAATTCAAAATTGCTCATTCGGAGATTAATCATATTTGTGATCAATCCCATAAATAATTTGTTCAAAATCTTCAATGTATAAACCAAATTCATCCAACATCAAGACGGATTTAAAAATCAAAAACTTTGTTTAAAATTCAACCTGAAGACAATATGTTTGGCAAGGGAAAAAGAAGGATCAATAGGACAAGTCAATTTTAAAAAGTAACAATCAAAATCAAAAGGGTAAGAAGTTCAATTTGAAAATTTTTAAGGTTTTCTCTTTTTTTAGTTTAATAAAATTTCTCATAAAAATCAGAAAATTTAAATGAATTATGTTTTTATTATAGCTTTAAATTTAAATACAAACTTATTTCTATAACTTTTAAAACAAACAAGCCTTGTTCTGAAAAGTATAATTTATTTAAATCTCAAAAGTTTTTGAAATATGATAGATTAAAATAAATAACTGAAATCTTAAAATAAATTATGTTTTTTTATTTATGGGTAGATAATGTAAAATTTTATACAAGTTATAGTAAGTGTAACATTATTATATAACTAATTGTAATGGTTAATTTGTAAAAAATGTTTAAAATATTATTTTATTCTCAAAAGTTGTTGTATCTTATGAATTGAGTAAAGTAACTTTTTTTAATTTTATGTAATTTTAAATACCACTCTGATATGTTTTATATATAGCACTAGGTTTAGTAGACCCGTGTATCACACGGGTTGAATAAATAACTATTAAATAGAATGGTAAATATTATTAATTATAAAACGATATAATAATACATGATATTATTAGAATTACGTATGAATAATAAGTAATAAAACAATAATATCAACTATTTAAAAAAATTCAAAGATAAATTAAACATTTTATTTCAAAGTAATGTTTTTAGAAAAAATTATTTTTAAAAATGTCCTTACTATAACTTTCTGTTTTATTATTTTTGTTTATAAAAAAATTACTTTAGAAAAAACATTTTTAAAATATTACGTAAAAATATTTTGATTATTTAGAAAAAAAATTATTTTTATAAAAAACTATATCTATAGAAATAACATTAATAAAAAAGATATCTTTCTTAAAAAACTAACTATAATGTAAAATAAATAAATAATATTATTAGTAATTAATTTAATTATTTAATAGGAGAGAGAAACGGGAAAATTTTGATTGGAATGAATGTGGTGTTGACACATGTCACCCTTATTTACTTTTTTATTAGATTATGAAGATAGGTTAGAAAATATATGTACATGAAATATTTTATTTAGGAAGGTGTGTTATTGAAAATTTTTTACTTAGAAAAGAATTACTAGTTGGTATCTAGTTAGAACTCAGAATCCTTGTTTTTTTTCATTCTCTTCTAGATAAGTCACTCGACACCCTCACACCTTTCTTTGGCATCTCTGATCACTTCAAAAAGACTAAGGTGCACAAGTTTTTTTGTCTCTCTTTCTTTCATTCTGCAACTCTCCTCTATATCCCAATCCATTAATTGACTAAAGACTACAAATCTACATCAGATTGCATACTCTAATGTATTAGGAAACCCAGCATACTTCATATTGCAGGAATCAAACACATCTTGCGAGATTCGCGCATCAAGGGCGCAGTAAACACATGATAATAACAGTAGCGTTGCACTCTTGACAGTGCTTCAGGCACATTGTGCATAATTTGCGCAATTTAAAACCAAGCTTACAGAAGAAAGAAACAAGAATAAATTCAAGAGTTAATTACATGAAAGGTTCCGTACTTAGATATGTTTTCACTTTCGGTCCCCAATTTTAAAAACTTACAATGTTGGTGCAAGTGTGCAATGGTTTGCCAAAACATAACACAAAAGATTTTTGTCATTGATGACTGTTATCTTTTTCCGTTAAGTTCTTGTAAAATAACTAAAATACGTCTAACTATTAAAAAATTTAATATTTATGAACAAGAATTACCTATACCTTGAAAAACAAAAGTTAACATCATTTATATTATACTAATTATCAAGTTTTGTATGCATTGTAAGTAGTACTATGTGTATTATGGGTTGTACCTCTCTTTTATTTTCTTTTTCCTCTTTTTAATCTTCAACCTTTTTATTTTAACCCAATACTTTAATATTTTTTACAATTTAGTTTTTATATTTTTTTACTTTCAAGTTTCATCTCCTATACATTTCATACATTATAAAATTTTCGTTTTACGTTTCGATCTAAATTTTATAAGTTAACACGCCGAGCCTGCATTTGTTGTTCAACGTTTATTCGCTTATTTTTCTCAGTTTAACGTCCTGTCATAATATATTGATCCTAGATTGATTTACTTATTATCTTATATATTTTATGTTTCGCTAGCTGTAACACCCGGATATTTTCTTTGAAGCTG
>BJCN01062778.1:0-10368 GCA_018326445.1 Flaveria brownii | reverse complement strand
GATGACGTCTTAGCTTGTTCTTTAGGAACTGGAGGCTTGGAAGACTTGTTTAAAGATTATTGAAGTTACTGGATGACTTGGTTGCTTTGTACTTGAATGGTGGGCTAGAATTTATCGTAGAGCCTTCAAGTGGGAGATTGTTGGGTTTGTGAAGGCTTTGGGCTTGGGCCCATGTTTAGTTTTCTTGTTCATTAAGTTGTTAACCCTAAGTAGTCTCTATATATATCCATGTCATGTATTGTAATCTTTGTACTGAGCAAATAATTAAAACCTTAGTTGCAACACGTGGACATAGGTCACAACGACCTAACCACGTTAAATCCTTGTGTCGTTTATTTTCTATTTTCTGCGCGATAATCGTTTGTGCGTGTTTCGTGTGTTGGTTTCGCTACGCCGCTTGAGTCCTAACATTAACCACATGCCAAATTTTCCTAAGGCCCCACACAATACTACAAGGCCCATTTGAAATTGTTTATGAGTTAATCTTGCAACCCCACACAATTGATGGTCGTGGATACTATTAATAATTCAACAAGGAAGCCAATGAACCAATAGTCGATATCAAGGCCTTACATGATGCCAAGATAATAAAGATGAATGACCAAGTGAAACAACAAGCGGACAATCGATGCGTGGATGCTCAATTCCAACCTGGCGATTGGTCCAGATTCACCTTTACAAGAAGCAACTCTTTCAACATTGTGAACTAAACTTAGTCCTTGTTTAGATGACCCTTTTAAAATCCTTGAAAAAGCAAAAAACAACGCGTATAAGATCGATCTCCGGACACTTGTGGGTTTAACAACTTTTAATGTCACTGATCTTCAACCCTATTGCGATTCAACCAACGTAATTCCAAGTTTGAGGCCAAACTTTTTGAAAAGGGGACGACCCAATGTGTCAAGATAAAGAAACTCACTTCAACCGCTACCATGATGGTATCTTCGGTAACTATTAGGAGTACTTTTAGTATTACTTAAAGTATAAGTGCGCAATTGTAATTTCTCTATGAGAAGAACCGTAATGAACATGAAATAGGTTCACTGTTTACTTTACAAGTCTGTAAGTGATTGTTTTCATTGCTAACTTGATTGTGGCAAGATTGAGAAGTAAACTTTGGATCTAAAATTGAACCCAAGTGATGAATTTATAAGCCGTTATACAACACTCAATCACGCCTTATAACACCAATGTTATAAAGCAAGTGTAAACAAGGTCGTAAACAATTTGGAGAGTTGTAAGCAGTTGTGGTGTTAAGTTGATTGGGGTTGACCTGTTAAATTTTAATACAACCCAAACACAAAATGTTGTTTAAACACGTGAGATGGGTAAACCCAAAACATGACTTGTTTATTAAAGGGGTTACATCTGTGAACTCAAAATTCGACTATTCATCATTTCCAAAATTGCAATCCATAACATATACAATGTATACATAAAACAAATACATATCTTGTCAAAGTACTACTAGATCATTAAACCAAAACGTGATTTATAAAAGTAATTTTTAGCATACACTTAATCTAGTTTGTGAAGATTTGTCTTGTATGCTATTCATAATTTTTCACATATATAATTTTGCACATGTAACTTCCATAGTTCCATGGATATTATTTTCAGCAGTGAACAGCAACACTTTAAAATTATAATTTATCCAAACATCATATAATACAACAATAAAAAGATAAGCATTTGACCTTACGTCTTGAGATTCCCTATTGAAACCCCAAGAAACCAATAACCATAAAGAAGGAAAAAAACTTATAAAAAGTGGATGGAAGAGGTGAACCTTCTTGTGGTCGAGCTTAAAAAAATTCTTTAAATTGTCTTTGCATATTAGCATATATTCATTTTAGTGATATAAGTCAAAAACACTACAATCAGGTACTCTATCACATAAAAGAAAGCAAGACATTTTAGCTTGGGTTATCCAAACAAAAATGCAAAAATTCCTCCTTTCATATGATTCCATTGCATATCAACCTTTTTGCATTGCTAAATCAAGGTATTTGATGTATAGTCAATAAGTATTATCAAAATATGTGCTAAATCAGCATTGCATATGGTTTTGAGAGATATGAGTACTTTATTTGACAATTGAGGATTATGGATAGTTTAATTCTAGTATATCTCTTACTATAAAGCAAGCTTATAGGAGACAAAATTTTATGATCTCATTTATTCCTATTAACCTTTATTCCAAATTTGAGTAATAAATAAGACCAAGTTGAAAGCTCTACGTGATAATCACACAAAGGTTCTCTTTGTTTGAGTGATTCATTACGCCTTTAAAATAAGTAAATAACACCTCAAGACTATCTTATGTGCAATGCTAAGAGTTGATAGCTTTTCTTTTGAGTGGAATCTACAAAACCTACATATTGAGTGTTAATTGATTGTTCTCACTTTCCAAGATAAAATGACCATCTCAAAAGTAGACATGTGAATGCAACAGCGAGAAGATGAAACAACCAGCAAGAACAAACATGGTGTATGAGTATTTAAGGAAGCAGTAGATAAAAAAGAAGTAAAATAAAAATACATAAAGAGTTTTGATCTTCCATGACAGTAGAAACAGATTATTGCTACTTGAAACTGAAACTAAAGTCAAATAATCAGATTAATCAATATTGGAAAAACACCCACTGAAAGAACAGATATATAATAGAAACAATTACTCTACCTATGCCAATCAGTAGAGCAAAGAACCATTTAACTCCGACGTAGTACCAAACATAGAGCTTTCCTCTTCGCGCCTGCAGCAACAAAAAAAAGCATGAGGTCACTGATTCAGAGATCAAAGTCGATAAGAAACACAACCCATCCTCCGAGGGAAGGGCACCTGCTCTTGTCGATATGCGTAGTTCTCAATGACTTCATAATCAAGGCTTTCAACGCCATCAAATCCAGCGCCTCTGAAACCCCCGCCCTCGTCGCCCTCGGCGTCACTGGCATCTTCCGCGCTGGGCAATCGAGACCAGATTAGCTTCGCCGTCTCCACACCGTTCTGAAGTTGGTTCGAAAGCATTATTCGATGATCTCCTGAGCCTTTTGGGGGATCAATAGTTGGTTTAAGCCAAGGAGTGAGATTTAGAAGCTTTGGGTGATTGGGGTGTTTGAAAAGATGGAGGAGTTTGAAGTCGATGATATGCTGCTATCTGTTGTTCTTGATCTAGAATGGTGTCGATTGATTCATCGAGTTGTTTAGTCGTACAGTCGATGTTGATGGAACGTGGCTTTCAAGAGTACTGTAATTCTTTCCCACCCAAACCCAAACCCTTCTTACGGAGATTTATATGTATGTGTTTTATTTTACAACCGTCTAATATTAGTTATTAGTAAATTAGTAAATTAGTAAATTAGTAAATTTAAATTTTTAACTACTCTTTGTTTGCTTAAATTAAATTAGATGTGTTTATACTATTGTTTTTAGCAGCATGCGACTATGCGTTATTTACATTATTATCATTAGTTATTTTCATGAGTAAATTTTGTTTATAGTTTATATTTGATTCTTTTAAGTCATCGTGTTTTTATTGTTATTTTAGTTAAATCAAAGATTGCATTGCCATCTACGTATGTTGATAATATTTTTACAAAATGACAAAACTATCTTAATAATTAAATAAACGTATGCATTAATTAATTAAAAAAAATTTAACTCAGTAACCCTCACCTCACTCCCCTAAGGGTGTTCAAAAAAACCGATATCCTAAAATATTTGTATTTGAATCCAAATAAACCGATTCGAATCCTTATTCAAATATTCGGATTGGATCTCATCCAAAATAATTCAACTATGTTTCTAGCACAATACTCATTACTCAACTACCTATTATGTTTTTTATTCAAGTTATTCGGATATTTGATTGTTTTTAACATAAAGTTTAGGTAGTTCATCCTTTTTATATCTTAATAAAATCCAACTAGGATGATGCTACTAAAACTGTTTTTTTACTCTTCAAGCATTCTCATCGAAAGCAATTCATACATATAGCCCCTTATTTTATTGTAGGGTTATCAAGAGGACGTTCTACCAAGTCTTTAATATTGTTCTGGGACAATCTAAAAAGATCATATTCTTTCACTTCAATTTTACCCGCAACAGCAAATGTTAGATAGAAAAAGTTGGTAGTGGACTTGTAACTCCAGTGAGTTATGGGATCAATTGAGTAATAAGTAGAACATCTTCACTATCTTTATTAGGTTTTGCATCAACATTGTTCCAGCCTTGACCTTTAGAATAAATGCCATTGATTTGTACTTGTGCATATCATCATATTCTTTGATAAGGGAGAACATTCCTTTCAAATCTTATTAGTTGAGATTCAAAACGTTTAACTCATTCAAAAAAAGGACTTTGACTCATTATTTCTCTTATATGAAGTATCTTTAAGATTTCAAGTTATATCCCTAATTAATGATGTGTATTCCATCATTTTCTGAGGATTCTTTATTTTTAGATTCTAAGAGATCATCTTCAGGAGCTTGTTTGAAATTGGCCAAAGCTCTTCTAATTCTTTCAACAGCTATAGTGATTTTCACTTCATTTGCTGAATAATCAGTCTGAACTTTTGGAGATGGTGGTTCAGTTGCTTGAGTTATTTGTTAGACTGATGGAGAGAAGTGCTCAGTAGTTTAAGCAGATTGGGTATTCGAAAAAGGAGATTGTGATTGCGCACTGGGTGAGGGTTCAGTAGATAAAGTGATTTGAGTAGCTTCAACTTCTTTTTTTTTCTTCTCTGTTCTAAAGCCTGCATTGTTTTCTAAAAATGTAATTTATATATCCTTAGAAGCACCTTTTCTATTATCTTGTTTCTGAGTCATTGCCTGAATTTCTTATCTCGACCTAGTTAAATCAGCTATTTCAAATCTATCGAAACATACCAGCTGATTATATAAGTAAGCCGCTATTCCGGTAATTGATCTAATGACGAAGTATGCATCGACCAGGAAGAAACCTGAAGCTCATTTCTTGCATGAAGATTTGTCGATGTTTAAAGAAGCAATGCTACATGTTTTTAGCACATGTAGTAGAGAAGAAAGTGGAGGAAAGGAAGCTGAAAGACATCCCGGTGGTATGAGACTTTCTAGAAGTATGTCGTGATGATCTGTCCACTTACCTCCTCGTCGATAGGTGATGTTTTGAAATTACTTAATTCCTGGAGCAACACCCGTATCAAAGACACCTTACCGGCTAGCACATCAAAATGCAGGAGTTATCAAGTCAAATAATAAGAATTGTTGGATAAAGGTTTCATCCAACCAAGTCACTCGCCGTGGGGGGAGCACCGGTATTATTCATCAAGAAGAAGGATGGGTCATTCCGAATGTACATCGATTATCAAGAGTTGAATAAGTTGACCTTGAAGAACCGATATCCTCTTCCTAGAATTGATGATTTATTTAATCAATTGTAGGGAGTGTCATACTTTTCCAAGATTGATCTTCTATCGAGCTACCATCAATAGTGGGTTCACAAGGATAACATACGTTTAAAACACGTTATGAACACTATGAGTTCTTAGTCATGTCGTTTGAATTGACCAATGCTCCGATAGTGTTTATGGATTTCATGAATCGAGTATGCAAGCCGTATTTGGATAATTCATAATCATGTTTATATATGAAATCTTCATCTATTCTCGATCAAAGGAAGACCATTATCAACATTTATGGGTGATACTAAAATTGTTAGGAGAAGAGAAACTTTATGCCAAGTTCTCCAAATGTGACTTTTGGTTGCATGAAGTAAAGTTTTTAGGATACGTGGTTGATGAGAAGGGTATCCATGTTGATCCTAGAAAGATCGAAGCAGTTGAGAAGTTGGATACACCTAACACGCCCTCGGAAATCCACAATTCTTGGGATCGACAGGGTACTATTAACGATTTATTGCTAACTTCTCAAGATCATCTGACCATTAATAATGCTAACACAAAAATATAAGAAATTTAATCAGGGTCATAAGCAAGAAAAGGCCTTCTAGACGTTAAAAGAAAGGTTATGAAACGCACCAATATTGATCCTCCCTAATGGATCTAACTACTTTGTGGTATTCTGCGATGCATCACACCAAGTATTAGGATGTGTACTAGTGCGGAAGGATAAAGTGATTGCTTACGCAACACGTCAGCTTAAGGTTCATGAGAAATATTATACGCCACATGACTTGGAATTAGGCATGATGGTGTTCGCGCTTAAGATATGGATACACTCCGGTACGGAACCAAGTGCATCATCTATATCAACGACAAAAGCCTTTAGCATATTTTTTAACCAGAAGGAACTGAATATGCGCAGAGGCGATGGATGGAACTTCTTAGTGATTACGATTAAAATGTCCGGTATCATCTCGGAAATGAGAATGTGGTAGTCGATGCTTTGGGCAGAAAGGAACGTGTTAAACCCCTGTGTGCACGATACTTGGGAATGACCATTCAATCAAACCTAAAGACTTAAATCCTAACAGCACAGAGTGAGGCACTAAAAGAAGAGAATATTACTAGTCAAGAGTTTCGTGGGTTGGATAAACATATGAAAAGTAAAAAGGATGGCACATAATATTTCATGGATTGTATATGGGTATCTAAGTAGGGAAATGTATGAACCTAGTTAACAAGGCACACAAGTCAAGATACTCTGTTCATCCAGGTGCATACAAGATGTACCAAGACCTTAAGGAATTGTATTGGTGGCTAGGTATGAAGAAAGACATTATGACATATGTAAGTGAATGTTTGACATGTTTCAAAGTCAAAGCTGAGCTTCAGAAACCAGATATTCCTGAATGGAACTTGGAAAATATAACGATGGATTTCAGTACTAAGTTGCCCAGGACTAGTAACGGACGTAATTCGATTTGGATTGTTACGGATCGAATGGAAAAGCTAGCAAGACTATATGTAAATAAGATCGTGGCTAGGCATGGGGTGCCATGTCACTCATATAAGACTGTGATAGTCGATTTACATCACGATTTTATCAGACTCTACAGAAAGCAATGGGCACTGGATTAGACCTAAATACAGCTTACAATTCACAAACGGATGGGTCAAAGCGAATGTATGATTCAGACTCTTGAAGACATGCTTAAGGCATGTGTAATTGACTTTGGTGGGAGTTGGGATACTCATTTTCCATTGGTTGAGTTCTCTTATAACAATAATTATCATATGAGCATTAGATGTGCTATGTTTGAGGCATTGTATGGAAGGAAGTGTAGATCGCCAGTATGTTGGTCTGAAGTTGGTGAAAGCCAATTGACAGGCCATATGATTATTTAGGAAACGACTGATAAAATATTTCAAATCAAGGATGGACTTAAGGTGACCAAAGATTGTTAGAAAAGTTATGTTAATAATCGGTGGAAACCCCTGAAATTCAATGTGGCCGATCATGTCTTATTGAAAGTTTCTCCCCGGAAGGGTATTATACGATTTGGAAAGAATGGGAACTTAGCTCTAAGGTATGTGGGAACATTCGAGATCACTAAAAGGATTTGTCCTTTGGTGTATCAGTTAACGTTACCTCAGGAACATAGCAACGTACATGATATGTACCATGTATCGAACCTTAAGAAATGTTTGGCGGATGGTTCTCTTCATCTGCTAATTGAGGAAATTCGAATCCATGCGAAACTTAATTTTATGGAGGAAGTTATATAAATTAAGGATCAAGGGGTTAATCAGTTGAAGCATAATAGGATTCCGATTGTTAGAGTTCGATGGAACTCTAAGCGAGGGCCCAAGTTTACATGAGAGGAGGAAGATTAAATGAAACTTAAGTACCCTCACATGTTTCTAAATAGAGCTTCAGGACCTAACTCCAGTAAAATTTCAGGATGAAATTCTCTTAACTAGGATATACTGTGACATCTGTGTAGGACCGGTTAAGGGTGGTCAATACAATTAGTCTTATAATAAGGAGAGTGTTAGAACACTTAACAAACATAATAGGGAACTAGGTTTGAGTAAATGATGCTAAGAACACAAGTAAATAAGAGAAAAAACAAGAACAAGAACATGATAAGTATGGTTTTCAAGAATGATGTTACAAAGCATAATATAAAATACAAGAATATCGGATACTTTATACTACATCCTACAGCCGACTATACTTTGAAAGCTAGCTGGAAACACTAATCTAGACAATAAGATCATGTATAGTCAAAAGGCAGATTGCCTTTTGACTTGTGACTATGACTTACCACAGCTCACATCCTAATATATTACAAAAGGATAAAAGGTACAAAGTAGAAAGTTACAGACTCTAAACCTTAATCTCCAGTCGTAAAAGCATAGACCTTTCACTAACTTATATAAGCTGGTGAGTCTTCAGAGTTGCAGTGGAAAGTTTGTCAGCTTTATGCAAATGTTGATCAGAGAAAGCATGTCTTCTCTGTCTTCGGAAGAAATCAGTCTTCACTTCATTGGCTTCGGAAGACTTTGTCTTTGAAGCTTCGGAAGACTTCATCTTTGGCTTTGGAAGATTTAGTCTTTGGCTTCGAAAGATTTTACACTTAGAATATTTTTCTATGAAGAGTGTAAAACTTTCAAAGTAACTTCTACCGTGTACATCAGTGCATGCATGCTGGAAGCTCTTTGATTGCTTTGGTTGCATCAGGCTTTCTAATATAACCTTACAGAGACATGTCTTGCCAGAAATAGAGAAGGTTATTTAGATATTGACAGTCCTTATTAGGATCAAGACCATTCCCTTCTTCATCAATTGGTCAGGATCCCTCAGACTCTCATAATACCTTCTTATGTCATAGAGATGATGCAGAGGTAGATCAAGCATGTCTTGCTAGAAATAGACATCTTGGCCTCCTTAATCTCTGATGACATTCCACCTGTCTTGATATGTAGAAAAATCCAAGGACATGATGGGTCTTCCAGCTGCAAGAGGTTGTGCTTGAGTTAGAGTTGGTTAAGCAGCCCCTTTTTGCACTTCCTCAGGATGATCTGACTCATCCTGAGGTGTGGAAGTGGATGCCTTTGACTTCTTCTTAGAAACACTTTTCATGGCCATCCTTTTCCTCATCTTTGAAGTCTTTAACTGAGAAGACTGGTCTTCAGTATCAGGTTGTTCTGTTGTGTCTTTAGCAATTGAGTCCTCTTCCCATCTCAGGTTCAGAATGAGAGTGAGTAGGACCTTGCTATGGATAAGAAGATTAAGTTGGCTAAGATGTAGCTCTAGGTCCAGGTTGTGTTGTCTCAGTGGGTTTAACCTTGACCTCAACTTCAGGAGGAGCTTAACTTGGTGGAGAATGCAAGTCAACAAGCTCTCCACTTTTAATCTTTTGGTTGATCACTCTAATGTACTCATCCATAGTGGATAAAGACATTGGACCAAGCCTTTTTTCGGAGAACCCATATAACTTCAAGAAGCTCATGATCCTCTGCTGACTGGGTGTGAGAATGATGTTCTCTGTTGTTGTGAAACAACAAGGACCGAATATGATGATTGAGTCAGTGATTATATTGCTGAATCATATAATCACAGAACATTGATGCAAGAAATACTCATAAATGCACTTTGTATTGATTAAGATGAACAGTTACAATAAATGCTAGGGTTTGACTATTATACAGTAACTAAACACCTTGTGGACAAAAGACTGAATATTCTGATTGTCTAATGTTAGTCAAAAGTCACCTCACATACGAGGTTTTCTATTCTATTTATAGGCTGACAAGAAGCCTTTACAAAAGACTAAATTACCCCTGTACTATAATCTAGTCTAAGTACAAAAGGTCTTCATCGGCATTTGTTGTTGTTCACCCGCATTAACTAATGCGGATGTGTTGATCTTCATTAGCATTGGTTTTTCTTCTATCGCATTAGTGTTTGGTCATCAGCATTGACAAATGCGGATGAACAAACACTTGGCGCATTTTATGTTGAGCATCCGCATTAGTTAATGCGGATGTGTAATTCCTTTGTCAGCATTTGTTCGGCTATCCGCATTTGTTAATACGGAAGAACAAATACTTGTCTGCATTTATTCTTTGGTCATCCGCATATACAAATGCGGATAGCCGACAGTCTTCTTTTGTTGATGCAGATTCTTCATCCACATTGGTTCTTGGACTTGGGGAGATTTCAGCAGAACAACCATCATCCACTACATGAATTGGCATGTATGATCCTTTCAGGGTCCAATAATACTCCCCCTAAGGATTATACAGCCTATGAACTTCAAGGGTTTGATGGATGAGGTTGTGAGGATTCTGGGAGATGAAGCTGGAGCTGGGTCTGTGTATGAAGGATCCAGGATGGCTTTGATCATGTTAGAGAATTGTCTTGCATCAGTCAACTTTTCTCTGCTCAATACATGGATCTTCATTTGGCTCATAGTGTGAA
>BJCN01062587.1:0-15949 GCA_018326445.1 Flaveria brownii | reverse complement strand
TCAGCAACGCTGACTTTTATACATTTTCAGTTGGCAGGTGAATATTGCTGAGGATGGCACGCGGGAAAAGTTACTCGGCAGGGCAAGACTGATATCCGTTCATGATTAATAATTTTGTTGCTTTGTAATGCAGTTAAATAATCTTTTGTAACTGATAACAATTTTGGGTGTATTGCTTAGCAACAGTTTTTATTAATGAATGGATGACTTTTTATATTAATTCCGTTGCATTATCTTATGAAAATTATATTAATATGTATGTGTAGTGCCATGAATGACCAACTATGAGGTGCCCGGGAAAGGGGGCCTTACACTTGGCTTCACTTCCATCCTCTTGCTCTAATTTGGTGCTCTGATCTGTGCTACAAGAAGAACTCTAATGTAGAAGGTGAACATATATCTTATTAATTTCAACACTCATTGCCTCTAATCTACGACGTTGTTCTGCGAGTTCGATAACATTACTTTCTTATTGCTTAACCTCGTCTTGATTAGAACCGATGGTAGGTTATGAAAACATATCAATTCTTTTTTTAGGAACTCATATAATGATGAACAAGGTTCGGTTTGGAATGACGTTATGGTAGACTCCTCAGATTGTTGTGAGTAAGGATGCGACTCTTCAAAATAATCAGTGGAGCACCCCTAAAAATGGCAACACTCTGGTGTGTAGTGACCTCCACCGTATAACTATAGAGGCATTCCATCATTCAACAGTGTTCCTGGTAATCAATGTTACTAATAATTTCATGTTCAAGACGTGGATAACCATTTCCGTCCCACCCATTGCTGTGAATGTGTCTTTAATTGTACAAACTCTTTAAAGAGGGAGACAATTTAAGGTTAGGCCACACACATTACCATGCCTTACCAGTTTTTATGGAAGAGCCACCTAGGAACCATACTTACATATAACCGAATTTGAAGCAGTGTGCTTAATAGTTGAAGGTGGTCAAGATTTTTCTTAAGATGAAATTAAGTTGGTCCTTTTCTAATTCACTTTAAAAGACAAGGCAAAACAATGGTTCCTTACAGTGCCCTCAATAACCATTTATAATTGATGAAAAATGCAAGAACATATTATCAAAGAATATTATACTCAACAAAAGATAAATGATGCCCGTAATGCCATCTGAACATTTCAACAACAATCCTGGGTGAAACTTTCTATGAAGCATTCAAAAGATTAAGGAATTGTTAAGCACATGTCCACATCATATAATTGAAAAATGGGAACATATATAAGTTTTCTACGAGGAGTTATCAGCTAATGATACTAGAGACGTGCAAGCAACAAGTGGATGATCATTTGCAGGAAACCACAAGGATGTGGATTGGGATATCTTGGAAATGGTATTGGTAAATTCCAGGAAGCAAGCTCAAAAAATCTGAAGAGCAAAACACCCGATGATAAAGGCGGTACATAGTTCTACCTCAGATGATAAATTTGAAATGTTGGAAAGAAAAATGGCTACACTCATGAAGATTCTAGCCGGAATTGCAAATGTGGCACAAGAATATGAGGTATTTTAACTTTGTAATGATATTGGTCATATTGCACTTACATGTCAAGCAAACCTTGGTATACGTGAAGAGGTCAACCAAATTCAAGGAGATTCAAGGAAATCATATGATATGAACTCAAACAAAACCATCCAAGTCTTCGTAACCACCAAAACCAAAAGTATGGGAACCCAAACACTCAATTGAACCCTAACTTTCAAGGAAGTAATCAATATTAGGGTCATCAAAAAAATTACAACCAAGAAAATTATCAACAAGGCTAAAACCAAACTAGGTATCAACAAAAGAGTCAGTACAATCAAGATGGATACCAACAGAAATATTACCAGCAACAAGCTCAAAACCAACAGACTAGATCCTCAAGTGAAAATTCTATGAATCCATAATTAAAAACTATTTTGGAAGTACTTAAACAAATGAAGAAGGATAATGAGATAAGAGAAAAACAATTAGCAACATTAACCAAAATAAGCGTGGAAATTGGCGGAAAAATCATATAGAAGAGATCCGAGCAAATTACCAAGTAATACCCAAGTCAACCCACAACATCAAACATCTAGGTTAAAGAAGAATATGCATATTGCCTAGGTAAGTGTCACTAGAAATGGTAAGGTTTATGACAAGAAAGTTGTTTCATCACCACTTGTTGATCGATTGGTTAAAGATCTTGGTCAAACTTATAAGAATGATAGTGATTTAGAAGTAACTACTCTCAAACCTTCTAAATGTGTGACTTTTCAAGAAACAAAAAAGGAAGGCGTGAAACCAAACATATCTATCACTCAAGAGAAGAGAATGGAGGATAATACCATTCTTTACCCTTCTGCATTAATTGATCAATCAAAAACAATTCTTAAGAAACATGGTCTGTAACAAGATGAAATTTAGGAATTGTTAAAACAAGTTAAAATTAACTTACCTTTCCTTGATGCAATTAGGCAAATCCTAACATATGCTAAGTATATCAAAGAAATGTGTACTAAAAAACAACAACATAAAATCCCTAATAAACTTGATTTGTTTAATAATGTGAATGTGGTATTGTTAGGAACATGTGAGGTTGTACTTAAAAGGCTGATGTAACTAAAACAACTAAAGAGCTTCCAGCATGCATGCATGAAGTGCAGAGTAGAAGTTACTTTGTAAGTTTTACACATTTCAAAGAAAATATTCTAAGTGTAAAATCTTCGAAAGCCAAAGACCAAATTTTCCGAAGCCAAAGATAAAATCTTTGGAAGCTTCAAAGACAAAGTCTTCCAAAGCCAAAAGACTAAAGACTAATTTCTTTCGAAGATAGAGAAGACATGCTTTCTCTGATCAACTTTTGCATAAAGCTGACCAACTTTTCGCTGCCACTCTGAAGACTCACCAACTATAGAATTTGGTGAAAAGATCCATGTTTTCATATACTGTAGATTATGGTTTTCAGTCTGTAACTTTCTACTTTATACCTTTTATCCTTTTTGTAATATATTAGGATGTGAGCTATGACATGTCATAGTCACAAGTCAAAAGGCCTTTTGACTATACACTGATCTTGTTATCTAGATTAGTGTTTCTAACTGGCTCATAAAGTATAGCCGGTGATAGGATGTAGTATAAAGTATCTCAGGTTCTTGTATTTATCTTATGATTAATAACACTTGTAATAGAACTTGAGAGCAATATACAACATTCTTGAAAACCATACTTATCTTGGTCTTGTTTTTGTTCTTTGTTCTGTCTCGCTACTGTTGTTTTTAGTATCTTTCATATAAACTCGGTTCCTTATTTGATCTGTTAAGTGTTCTAACATTCTCCTCATTGTGAGACTAATTGTATTGACCATCCCTTAACCGATCTTGCAGAACACTTCCACCAAAACTCCAAGACCCAGAATCGCCCTTAATTTCTATCTAAGTTGGTAACTTTAAAATAAATAAGACACTTTTAGATCTTAGAACAATTGTTAATATCCTACAAGAAAGCTTATATGACCAATACGATTTTGGCCCTTTACAAAAAAGTTGGCACCACGGTAATATTGGTAGATTTGTCTCTTAAGCTTCCTCGTGGGTTATTAACTGATGTTATTGTTAAAGTGAAGGACTTCTATTACCCGGTCGACTTTTTGGTACTCGATTATACAACTCCATTAAGTAACAAACAACCCAGAGATGATTCTGTCAGCTATGAATTTATGGGGTTGAGCTGTCGGAGACACAAATCATACATAGATAGCATAACTCAATCATCTTCATATCACTACCCTTTACTATCATAGATTCCAAGAAATTTTTATTCGTACATTATACATAATAGAAAACGTAAAGCAATGATGGTAACTGTGGGCTTCGTGTCGTTTCCTTTTCCTTGGGATTCGGTGAGATATATCGATTACACATGTGGTATGAGCTTCTAAACAAGTTACATAACAATTTTAATTTATACAGAACTATTTTCGCCGACTCATATAATGAGATAGAATGTACGTTATCATTGCAACAACCGTGCTCAGCTCCTAATTAACACCAGATGCTCATGCCATACACAAGAATTTTGATTGCCAACAAGTTTAATGTAATTTTTTAGTGATTAATAAACTACCTACTTATAATAAAAGACAAAAACAAAGAAAACTAAAATGTTAAGTCACAATAGGAATAAATAAACTTTTGCAAACTTCACTTCTAACTCCAAAAAGTATCCCCGAGTCAAAAGCTTCATTTTTACTATCCTACTAGATTATACAAAGGTACAATATAGGGGTATAGACAAAATCTGAAGAGAAAACTCATCCTTTTGCCTTCAATCGATTTCATTATTTATAGGTGTTTCTGATTTGCGACGCACGACCCATTTGGAAACATACGATCATATGTTGTCTTTAAAGTCGGATATCACTAATATATCCAACCCTCATGCTCCTTGATGTATTTCCCCACTAACTGAGATAGTTCACTCTTTTGTGGTCAGAAGTCTAAGTTTTGCTACTTGCACTACGATCATATTTACAAAAAACTTCAACCACCTAGCCAATTGTATTTTTCTTTGATCGTTGGGTGAGTATGACATAACCAAATTCAGATCTCCAGTAACAACCCAATTCATGAAGTCCTCAAAAGACATTAACACCTTAAATACATTACATTATTGTTAATAATATTATGGTTAGACTTATACAAACATAATGAAAAATAAGTTAAAATGTTATACACAATTGACATAAAACCTTGATATATGTCTGACAGATTCAACACCTAATGTTAAATATCAATTTGCTGTCATAACTCAATATCGATAATGAGTCTTCTGAATATATTTGCTAACATGTATGACGAAATAAGTGAAAAAATTAAGTAACAAAACTAGAGAATTGAATCAAGAAATAAGAAAACGTATAACGATTTATTTAGTAAGTTTTAGCAAGACCTTACATCGTGTTAAATAACCGACACACATATTAAGAAATCTTACATCCTATCAACAATGAGAAATATGACTCATTATCAAGTAATTAATGCACATAACAAGGAATCTTACGTCTTGCCAAATAACTTACGCACATAATATGAAATCTTGCATCCCGTCAAATAAAACGCACGCAACAAAAATCTTACACCGCACCAAATAACTAACACACGTAACAAAAGTTCTGTTGTGTAAAACAATTTACACGCCTAATGAAAGATCCATACAAGTCCGGAGTCATATTATAATAATGAGTTAATTACACGATTGGTCCTTGTGATATGCTCATATTGCAGGATTGGTCCTAACTTTTAAGAAATTACATCATTGGTCCCTACTGTTTATCAAATCATAACACGATTGGTCCCTGACACTAACTTCTGTTAAGTTTCTCAGCTAAGTGGATGTGAAAAGACCAAAATACCCTTGAACTAAAAACTAAAATATATATAATATATGTGGGACCCACCTACCCCACCCTCACCGCCAATTTTTCTCCTTCACCACCGATGACCCCCCCCGCCGTTGACCCCCACCCCTTGGACTAGCCGGACAACCACCACCATTACATCTTTACCACCCTCTTCGCACAACCATCATCGTTCATTTCCACATTATCATCATCCCAAACAACACCAACATCACATTACACCATTGTAGCTACCACTGTTATCGCGCCATGGAAACGAACTCTCCGGTAGGAGTATTTTATGATTCCGAGTTTACGAAGCTTAGGATCGTAAGGTAACGATTTCTCTGACATGATTCTGGCAAGTTTATTACAGTTACCGGAGCTCGAGGAGCTTTGGCTTGGGTACTACAACAACTATGACGATGAAATTCCGTCCGAGTTCAATTTGCTCAGGTGCATGCGTGTATAAGTGTCTTCCGCCGGAGTATGGTTCGTTCAGGTGTGTGTGTGTCTCTTCCGCTGGAATTCGGCTCGTTCAGGTGGAACTCCCATCGAAGTTTGGTTCTTCGGCAGTGTAGGTTATATTCAAGGCGATGAAGATGATCAGATGATGTCATCGTGTGTGGGTCTATATACATATATGTGTGTGTATATATATATATATAGATATATGTATATATATAAGAGAAAGGGGCCATACATATTTTGTATTTTAGTTAGGGGTAAAAAAGTCTTTTTACACTTACATCCATTTAACTGAAAAATTTAATATAAGTTAGTATTAGAGACAAATAGTGTTACGATTTAATAAACAATTTAAACCAATCATGTAAGATAGGCAAACCACAAAGAGCAATCGTGTAATTAAGTATACACATAAAAGGAATTAAGTTCAGTTTTACTCCCTGAGGTTTGACAATAATAACTATTTCCATCCAAAAGATTATAAACATCAATTTACCTCCAAATGTTTCATGACTTGTTTCAATTTCAATCCAAAAGTTTCATTAGTTATTTCAACTTAAATCCAAAATTATGAAGCTTTGGGACTGAAATCAAAACAATTTATAAAACTTTTGAATATAAATTAATGTTTTTAAACTTTTAAAGATAAATTTTATTTCTAATCTTTTGATGAAAATAATTTTGTTAAATCTTTGGAAGTAAAATAGAAATTAATTTTAGTTGTGTAAATTTGTTGAATATTTAATGGAGAAGTGATAAAGTAGGTGGGGGAGCATGGCGGGATCCTGTGGATTCAATGCGTGTCGATGGTAGAATGAATGATCCAGCACCCCTAATCAACATCCAACCGATCCCTCAATGATATCATCTCATCTCATATTTTCTCTGAATTTCCCCCAATTTTCTTGATAATCCCAACAACCTTAACTTCACATCTTCAAAGATTTTGTTAAAGATTCAGCACCAAAATAAGATATGATCAGAAGCCCTAATTTTCAGGTGAGAAAGCGGAAGTGGAAGACGGTGTTGTTCCTTCTCCGAAAGCGGAAGCGAAAGATTGAAGAACCTTCAAATGATGGGGGAGTTTCACATCCAGATGATCGTGATGACAATACTTGTTGCCCTGGTGTTGATGATAATGATGATGGAGATGTAGTGAACCCTAGAAATGACGTCGATCGGAGATTTGGAGGTTTTGATAAGGAAAACCCTAGGTTAGATTTAGATTTAGGTCGTGTTGCAGCAGGTGAAGAGGTGAGAGATGAGGATGGTGAAGAGGTGGATGGAGGTTTGAAGTCTGCGTCGTTGGTTGTTTCGGAGAGGAAGAAGGATGGGGGAGATACGCCCCCTGATGATGATTGCTGTCCGATTTGCTTTGATAACTTCTCCATTGCGTGTAAAACGAACTGTGGACATTGGTTTTGTGGTAATATTCTATGTTTATATGCTGATCGTTTCTATGTTTTTGTCATCATGGTTTTTGAAGGGTTTAGTGTATGGTGTTTTGTTGATTTCATATGCTGTTTTGCCTTTTTTGTTTGGCTATTTAACATGTTATGTTTATCCTGGATAGTCTGCTAAATACATGTTTAAGCTCATTGGATTTCCTACATAAGAAGTTAAGAACACTGGATTGGTATTTGCAAAGAAGTGGCCTTCATTTGGCTGTAGTAGTGTGTCAATCTTATTATGTCTGGGACCAAAGCAAGCAAATTGGTGATTTAGGTTTGTTGGATTTTCTGATTTCTGTTGGATGACAGTAAGTTATGATCTAAGGAATACTTTGTGTTGTTATCAGTTGATAACACTATTGAAAATTAAGAACAGGAACTCGGGAAGAATGGAAGATATTGGCTTGCTCCCCTTCAGGAGCTTGCGCGGAAAAGTGTTATTTTAGATCATAAGTTATAAGAACATTAGTTATCCTGAGCAGATTTTTTTTTTCTGTTCAATCAACTAGTCATCCAGATTGGTTTTAATTAATTGGTTACCCTGATAATGAACCGCTTTTTAGTCCGTTTGAACTTTCCAATTAGATTAGTGCTTTCACGCTTTTTTGTTGAATTTGTTTTTATCTGTGGTTCCTGGTTGGGACTTGGGATCTATGAAAAAGTCTATACATCGAAGGATCTTTCAGGTGTAAGTCTTATTTTTTGTGACATTGTGATGTATGTGGTGGTAACTAAATTAGTATTCTTGTTCAAATGAGAATTCTGGAAGTTATTACTACTGATAAATAATTGTGGTATATTCATTGGGGTCGAAATTTCTTTTGATGACAACATTTATTTTTTCCATGTGCAGCCAAGTGCATATTGCAATTTTGGACCTATAGAACAGTTCTTCAAAAATGCAACTGCCCTATTTGTGCACGTCCAATTAGTAAGCTGACACCAGAGGCATCTTTACTCATGATGCATGAAGTGGAAGTTGAGGTCCTAAAAAATGTACAGAGGTATAACCGCCTTTTTCAGGGTGGTATTAATGGTGTCATACGGGTAGGTTTACATGATCTGTTTTATACTAAGTATGACAATGAAATTTCTGATTTGTGCTAAATCTTCCCTCTTTTAAGTAGCTCACTTACTTTATCCTTCAGCCATTTTTCTTCTCTTTTTGGCTTTTTCGCCTTAAAGTACATTCTTCAATGACTGTCTCTAACTAATTGAACTTTTTTTTCCTTCATGTTTTGGTTTCCCATCGGCAGAAAGTTTTCGAGTTTCCATATCTATTTAAAAGAATGTTATGCGGTCTTATGGATCCTGACAGATTTAGAGGAAACTACTATGCAATGCGTTCATTCGCTGTAAGTTCAGGACATGATGACCCTATTATGACACTGAAATGCTATATATCTTTCTGTTATAATAAACAATGGCATGTTTAGGCGTATTCTGATATGCTTTTTGAATTTATATATCGACCTTTTAGTTTCAGTGTTTTTGAGTTTGTACTGACCCTATTTTAGCAATACCTATTAGCTTTGAGTTTAGATCTTTCCTTCTGGTTTAATCAGTCCATTGGCTATTTGGTTGCGTACCTTATTTATAAATTTTATTTTTTATTTCCTGTTCATTATGAACTCATGGCTGATAAAGCAGTGTATTTGGTGTGAGACATGAGAGGTGTTTGGAATCTAGGTTTCTTAATTGTTCTCCGCTCTATTAATCCAAATACACCTTTTTTGAAATTATGAGTATGCTCTTTATAAAAATTGCCAAGAGCTGTAGTTGGTTTCATAGGTTTTGTAGGTGTACTACAAGATACCTCAGTGAATACAAACTAGGAATAGCACATTTAGTTGCATCTTAGTTGAAATATATTGGTACAGATTCCTGCTTAATACTGTTTGCAACTTTTCTATTGGAAGATGTCCTTTGATGAATAGGGTAACCAATATATCTGATGTGATGCTAATTAATAAGTTGAATACTCAGTACTCACCTCTATATAAGATTGGATTTTTTATTGGCTTTTTGCTTATCACTAAAAGGGGTAATCCTTTCTGATTGCAGTTGTTGATGAGTTGCATTTATAACATTGCTTCCTTTGACTTTATTCCTACAGGTATGTTTCATCTATATGTCTCCATAACTTTCATTAATAACATCAAACCACATGGTGTTAGAAGCAAAACTTCTATAATGATTGCTTTTGCATATCATCTGTATGAAAGTAGTTGATAACAATAAACTTGCATTAGCTTAAGAGGAAACGTTGGCATAGTGCTAATTGTTGCTCGATTTTGGCGCAACTTCTGATATTCAACTTTGGAAGTAGTATTCCAGCTTTCGATATCATCTTAGTGTTATGAATTGTGACCTGTTTACATATGGGTGATTAGATTAGGGTTGTTATTTGACCCGTTCACATATATATGGGTAGATTAGGGTCATGAGTTTTTACCCATTTACGTATAAATTGGCAGATTAGCTTTATCTATTTTGACGGGTTACATATGAATGTGTAGATTAGGTCATTATTTCGAACCTTTTACTTATAAGCGGGTTGATTAATGCTATGAATTTAGATCTGTTTACATATAAATGGGTAGATTATGTTTATGAATCTTGACTCATACCCATTTATGTTTTTGCAGGGACGTTAGGAGTGAGGCGGCTATTTGATCTTTGTGCTATAACACTAGTGGTAATTCTGTGTTTGATTGGGATCTGCCATAGATTTGTGCTCAGGCAGCGCGTCAGGCGGTTGGCGACTACCCAACTATGAGACTCCACTGCGCTCACCTGATTAAGAAGGTTATGTTACATTCCTCTTCTCCCTTGAAACTACATTGTGTATGTATGTATGTATGAAAACCATTAGAAGGATAACACATGATGATGGCCATCAATGACATCAGCTTTGCATGGAAATTGAATCTGCTGATGTCACTATAATTCAATTGTTGTGACGGTTGCTGTACATAAATTGGCTTTGAGGTTTGCTTATTAAAAATCTTTACATTATACATTTTATTCACCTCTCATGAATAAGGCTGTATGTGTAAAGTTTTCACCGATGAATAAACAGCTTTAACGGTTAAATGATTAATTTTTTTTATTAAGGTTAGAAAATTAAGAATAAGCTTGATGACTATTCTAAATGTAAATCCCTAAATGATAACAGATATGATGACATCAGGTGGTTAATCTTTTTGTTAACCTGTTCAAGAATCATAATACTAATTGAAGAACACCTGCAATAATCAACTCACAAGTTAAGTAAAAATTGAATTTAATTGCTATTGGTTAGGTGAATGAGTATTAAATCTAGTTTATAGTGATTAGTGCTTACTATGCTAAATGTCGAGTCAATCTGTTGGGTCGGTTGGATTGTTTTTTTTAATTGTTCATGCTACAAACATGGAAAAGAATTCATTAGAAGGGCCCGAGCTTAGGAAACCATCATTTAGTGGTTAGAAGAGTGTTGTATGCAAGGAGGCAAGGATGTCTATGTCCTTTTTTACGGGTTAAGAAACTATGCTGGTTAAGTTTAGTAATAAATGAAGTTCTAAATACGTTACAATCAGAAGCACCTTCCTCTTAGAACATGTCCTGAATGAATAGAGGAATCAAACAAACCAAAGGCGAAACATTTTCCAAGGGAATATGACCATATAAGAAAACATACGTGTACAAATTATCATTAAATTCAATAACATAATCAATCCAGATCTTCACAATGCGAGCAGAACCGTCTTCTTTAGAAGCCACATCATCCTCATCATTAGATCCACTTGTAAACACTTGTAGAGTTTTAAGAAGAAATTTATCTAAGGACCCGTCCTGAAAACCTCAATCGAAGATACCTTATGAGAATGAACATACCAAACAAACCTCAATAGAAGATACCTTAGATTAGTTATATTATTGAGTTTATATGATAGATCCTATGCATATATTTTGTTTTTTAGGTGGTCATATTCCCTACAAAAATGGTTTGCTTTGGTGTCTTTATCTGGGAATATCCAAAGGGTTTGGAATGCATTTATATCTTCATGTTAGTATAAAGTTTGCGGGGCTAAGTTCCTTGATTCCACATGAACAGACATAGGAATTACGAGATTGCTTGTATTTCAAGGATAACCGGTTATGGTGTATGCACGGAGACAGAAGGATGCTTATGTCCTTTACATGAAAACCAGGGATGTGAATTAAACACGCATGATCGTACAACTATTTAGATGTTGTTTGGTTTATAGGAACACGGAGGTAGTTATACTTTAACAATGTTCAACTCCTCATAGTAGATGAATATCCAATGCATGCCTTGTATTAACATCGAGATAGTAATAAAAGAACTAAGTTAGTCTAAGGCTCTAAGCCATGTTTTACTTAATTTATGCTTGTCAATAACTTATTCCTTATCATTAGGAGGTACGCATTGGTCTAATCATGAGACAAAGTATATTCATTATGATTACTTGTGTTTAACAAGTAACAATGATCTTAGATACAATAACCTTTTTATAAGAGGGTTGCATTAAAATTTAAAACCCTTTTAATCAAGAAAAGTTGTGTGTTTTGTTAGAAGTCACCTGGTGCGGAATCAACTGTTTTAGGCTTCAAATGGTTTATGTACCATGTTTTTGCGGTGGTGAAGTTGATCAATGTCATAAACAAACAAACAAACAGACCTAGTATATCCCACTCAAGAGCAGAGTCTGGGGGTAGGTGGTGGCTGATCTTTCCTCTATCTTGGTAGGTAGAGATACCGCTTCCAAAGAGACCCCGACTTGATCAATGTCATCTGAATAGAAAATACGAAAGATTGAGAGCCGACAGGGTTGTGATTGGAGATGAAGAATCAAACATATGGTGGTATTAGGATAGAAAGTAGTCAAACTCTAAAAAATCAGGGGCCTTTAAATATGGGTTCCCCAAGCCTCAACTTTTAGTTCTCTTAACTGTCGGGACCGCCTTTGATGATAAGGTCTTATTTAAGTGTTGTATGTTATTTCTATCTTTTTGAGAATTGATGTTATTGCAGATAAGTAAGTATGACCTATTATTAAAAAAAAAAGGGATCGGTTTGGGTTTTTTTTACGTGTTATATGGACCGGCTCAAATTATACAATGGCTAAATTTGTGTAAGATACCCTTCTATGTATAACAAAAAAAGGAAGTTGATCTATTGTCAACATATCAAGTCATCATTTGTCACATGTTATTTTTTTAAGTCAATGCTGCTATTTGGCAACATCTTCTTTATTTTCAATTTTTAATCTAATGTTAAAAAAATTTATAATAAATTAACATCTTGAATCATATTCTTTTAAGAAAAAACCATTATATTTTAAAAAGGAAAGTTATATTAAAAAAAATCATAAGCTACAAATCTATTAAGTTTACACTTAGTTAGATTTTAAAAGTACATGTTTTAAACTAGGAGTTTACCCAGCGCTTTGCCGCGGTGCGGTTATTTTATGACATTATAAGTTCAAGTGTGTTAATTTGTTGTAAAGATAAACACATGTTCTAAAGCTAAAAGGAAAATTACGTTGTTGTAAAATAAGCGTTAATAAATATAAAACAAAATTAAAAAATAACCTCTAAATGAAAAAGAATAATTAAAATGTAAAAAGGGATAACATGGTACCAAAAATTAAAAGAAAAAAAATTTAAAAGAAATTCTGGAAAAGTGAATTTAAGTCAAACGTTTTATTAAATTACGAAGAAGAGAGAAAAATATCAAACTGGACCTTATATATCTACAAATAACAACAAAAATGAGAAAAAAGATTAAAAAAATAATTAAAGAATATAAATCATAAAAAGACACTCAAAGATGATATGAACCCATCTACGGATCAATTGCAAACCAAGTATTTCGGCCATTGTCACCACTATTCCGAACTTCACTACAATCTTTCTAGCTCGATATCAGATTTGAACAACTACCCATCAGCAAAAATTAAGCTTCGCCTACTCCAGTTCTCGGGTGGTGGGTCAAGATCTAGGAGCCCATCCACATCTTTGTCGCATGACAGATGGTGTCTCTATCCGTATTCTTTGTCCAGATTGGTGGTTTCATTTGATTGTGTTCTTCATCATGCCGTTTTACAAAACAATTCATATTGGTCTTTGATTTTATGTTATTATGTCTTTATTTTTTTCCGGCTTCTTTTATATCTTTGTTGATCAAGATGCAATTTCAAAAATGGGTAAATGTTTTGCGGCCGGTGGTTGCAAAGAGATGGTACACTGGTGGTAAAACCTATGGTATATGGACCGGTGGTGGTGCTTGTGATGATAGGACGGTCAAATCGACGATGATAATGGCCCTTGATGGCTTTTAATGGTGGCATTCACATCCAGGAGAGTTGTATGCTAGATGAGATTTTGTAAAACTCATTTGTGAGTTGTAGTTTTGTGAAGATACTCACCAGAGATGAATTTGAGGTGGTGGTAGCATTAGAGGGAGAACGGGAGATCACATGGCCTGCTAAGTGGTCCAAAAGCAAGTTAATGTAGGGAACAACTTGCAATTGTTATTATTAGAATAACAATGATATAGAGATAGTGATCTTAACTAGTTTGAAAAGATATAAAACTTCAAACAATAATAAAATCAAGAAATTATATTTTATAATATTTACAATTATTATTTGTAGAAGTTGGAACCTCCTTCTAAGTAACCAGAATAATTAATTTCAGAATGAAAACAATTTTTGAAATTTATTAAAAACATAATGTAATACATGTTAGGTTGTAAAAATACATTTCATGAATATGAATAATTGTCAAATATCATTTTAAAAATAAATAAAAAAGATTACAAAACTAATTTACAAAAATAATGTAATTTACAATTTTGATTCAGAAATAAAGGTACAAAATTTTATACATTATGTTTATTAGTAAAAATAATTGTCGTTTTTCTCCCATGATTTGACCACATTTGTTATTTTCTTTCAAAAAAGATTTTTTTTTTTGCATCTGCTCTTCAAGGTTTTAAAAGGTTGTCATTTTCACCAAAAGAAATGTTAATTTTGTTGTTCTGAAATGTTAAACCATCTATCATTTAAATGGACGGTTATGTAATTTTGTATATAAAGATAAAATCCTAATTTATGTTAATGTTTTGTTGTTAAAATTTCATTCACGTGTCAATGTTCCAATTCACGAAACCTACATTGGACGTTTCATCGTTTAATCTTCGATCAGACTGATCACGAGATCGTCGGTTTCATCGGAGCGGGAGGATGATGGACCTGGTTTCCGGTGATGGTTGGTAACCTATTATGAATGAGTTGTATAATAAAGAGCATTGCCTGTAGTTATCATATCTCCTATATCGTGATTCAATTTCATTAGATTATGGTTATCTAATTGAGGGACATTGTTTTGTATTTTAAATGGTAAATTTATCAATTTACATGTTTAACATTTTAAATTGATGAAGTTAATATTTTTGGATAAAATGACAATAAAACATTGGGGAGCCAAATGTCATAATAAAATTTTTTTAGATGAAAATAACAAATGTAATAAAATCACAGGAAGAAAAACAAAGATTCACTCTATTATTAATATTATTTGTTCAACTTGTGTATTGTACTGGTACATAGACTAGTGTAATAAATATACCCTTCTTCCCTACGATAGTTGAATATGAAAATTTTAAAAAAGAATTTATAGTTTTTGTAAAGAAAAGGATAATATTGTCACTCTTTAATTTATTTATAAAAGTTAAATCAAATAGGTAAATTTGAAAAAAAAAATTATTTAAGAAGGGGATATATGCATTAAAAAGATTAAAGGAGGAGGATATATACAATTTAATTTTAGATTAGAAATATACAATTAAATTGTTTTACAAAAGGATATATGCAATTATCCATTCAAATAATTCTCTCGGAGAACATAGATGGGAAGCAAAGTTTGAAGTTTGAGAAGAAAGTTTAGAATGTAAAGTTATTTTTTCGTATAAAGTGAAGGTGAATTATTATGCAGAGATGAATTATTACGTAAAAATGTTTTGTGTGCGATAATTTTACTTTTGTTTGATGATTTCATCTTTGTGTGAATAATTCCACCTCTAGCATCAAAATTATATCCGCAACATTTGTTTTTTCGGAATAATATTATACATTTCGTATGAAAAATCCACTTTGTACGATAACTTTCATTTGGTATGAGATTCACTTTTTCATGTTTTGAAAACCTTTTTTAACGAAAAAACCTTTTTGTTCACGTTAAATACAAATGTACAATTTTTATTTTTAGCAATTCGTTTAATACATTTGAAGTTGTAACTTGTAAGAATTGCTAATGATAAAGATGAGTTATATATTTGTTGTGTTGTTTTTGCTGACTTATTAATATATACTAATTATATTAACTTTGGTATCATGTGTTTTAGTAGGTTGTATACATCTTTTGTTTTTTTTAATCTTTAATTTTTTTATTTTAACCTAATATTTTTACATCTTTTACAACTTCACTTCAACATATTTTCATTTTCAATTTTAGTCTGCTATACCTTTTACATTTTACAAAAATTTTCCTTTTATATTTCGATTTAAATTTTACGAGTTAAAACGTCACAATATGCGTGTGTGGTTGAATGTTTTTATACTCATTTTTTCACTGT
>BJCN01062357.1:1796-12840 GCA_018326445.1 Flaveria brownii | reverse complement strand
ATTAAATAAATTTTGTAAATAATTATTATTAATAATATTTTCATTATTATTATTATTTTCATTAATAACTTTATTATTTCTAATAATAATAATATTATTATTATTAGTGTCATTATTTTATCATTATATTATTATTATTATTATTATCATTATTTGTAATAATAATATCATTATTACTATTATTATTATTATTATCATTATTTTTATTATTATTAATATTTAGTATTAAATAATAATAAAAATATAAAAATGATCATAAATTCTCATAAAAATTTATATTCAATCACGAAAAATTTCGGGTTGTCACAGACCATTCGTTTGGGGGTGACACGAGGTACTAAACTTGAGCTTAGTACCTAGTTTCCGCCATAATGTCAACCAGAAATGACTAAGGAACTTCACATCCCTATCGCTAACCATTGTCTTGGGCACCCGTGGAGACGGACTATTTCTTTGAAATTAAGATTAGCCACTTGTACGGTGTCATAAGTAGTATGACAAGTGTTGAAATGGGCCATTTTGGAGAACCTGTCGACTACCACCATAACAGAATCCTTTTGGCATTGGGTTTGGGGTAAACCGGTGATGAAATCAAGACTAACATCCTCCCAAGGAATGAGCAATACAGGTAAATGCATGTATAGTCCATGGGGAAAAAGAGTGACTTTTGGCTCGATGACATGGAAGACAACAGCGAACAAAGTGTTCAACATCACGGGTGAGTTTGGGCCAAAAGAAATTGACCCGTAATAAATGGACAGTTTTGTCACTACCCAAATGGCCTGCTAATCCCCCTTCATGAGTCTTTTGGATAAATACAAAGCGAATACTATGACGAGGAATACAAAGTTGTTGTCTTTTAAATAGGAACCCGTCAAAAATATGAAAGTCACCTGTAGCGTGGTTTTGGCAACTAGAAAAGAGTTCTCCAAAATTAGGATCTGATGAATATTCTTGCTTAAGGAGCTCAAAACCAAGGACTTTTGGTTGAAGATGAGTAAGCAGAGAGTATCTGCAGGATAAAGCATCGGCCCCTTTGTTTAGCTTGCCCGATTTATGCTTGATAATGAAGTTAAAAGTTTGTAAAAACTCTACCTATTTGGCGTGCTTGGGCTGTAACTTATATTGACATTAGATATACTTAAGAGCCTAATGATCCGAGTATAAAATGAATTCCTTCGATATCAGGTAATGCTGCCAATGCTCGAGGGCCCGAATGATAGCATAGAACTCCTTGTCATAAGTCGAATATTTCCGCTTCGCATCGTTAACTTTTTCACTAAAATAGGTAGTCGGACGCCCTAACTGTGACAAAACAGCCTCGATTCTGACCCCTGAGGCATCATACTCAACTTCAAATACTTCATTAAAACATGGCAACGCCAATACCGGAGTGGATGACAGCTCCCTCTTGACCTCTTCAAAGGCGAGCTGCGGTTGCGGGTTCCACTCAAACTGTTTGAGTTTCGTGATTTCAGTCATGGAGGCCACAATGGTGCTGAAAATTCTTATAAATCGCCGATATAAAGATGCAAGCCCAAGAAAGCTTTGAACGTGATGTATGGATTGTGGAATTGGCCAATCATGGATAGCCTGGATCTTCTTTTCATCCACCTGTATTCCCTATGCAGAAACAAGATGTGACAACCGGAAAATTTCAGGTCAATACCTGGCCCGACTTAGTTATAATTTTGCATATTTTACATGAGTTTCAATCGAGTTCTATCTATTTAAGGTCAGTTCATGCATTGTAAAATTTCATGCATAATATTTCATGCATTGGTGATTCGGCCTAACTACCATTTTTACACGCATTACATCCGGCACATAAGAATGTTTGTGATTATTAATATACATGTGCTAATATATATTTTAAAGTGTTTCAAAGTATTTTATGACCCAAAATATATACTTTAAAAAAAGTCTAAATTTATTAGAAAATCTAAACACGTAAATTGAAAATCTACCCGGTATAAATCCTTTTTAACGCGACTACTAGATACACCATGTATTAATAACATACCATCAATAAATAAATATATGATGTTATATATGCTATTATATTAATTGAATTATATTTTAAAAAACAAAAACTAAAAATATAAATATATGTACAAATTTTCATAGTGTAACAAATACCACCCAAAATACCAAATACTATAAAAAAATTTGAAAACCAAAACCCCCAACCCCACCCTTGATCCTTCCGTCACCACCACTTTTTCTCCTTTTCTTTTCTTTACACAAAATCTTCACAAAGATCTCTTTTGACTAGCAAACTTTGAAGATTTCCCTTTTAGTGAAATAAATTCATGAAGGAATAAAGACATGTACTGGTGCTATCTAAATTAAAACCCCATCCTCCTATTGTACAGTGAGCTAGCTTCCCAAACCCTAACAATTCAAGCGTTGTAAATGTTAGTGATATTTAAAGTGAGTCTCATCCACACTTTTTACTTACATCAAGTTATAACTTGTATTTTCACTCCTTTCTTCCATATTTCAGCCCACCCTCCATCTCCATCATCCCATCATATTTGAAGCTTCCTTCTACTAATCAAGAGTATTCCAAAGTATCATAAATAAAGATCAAGAGATTTTTGAAGTGTTAAGCACCCTATAACAACTTCTTCATATTTCTTTGATTAATTTCTAGTAGGAATACTCCTTACTTGTTATTATATACTTCGTTTTACCAAGTTTTAGATATCTACTAATTTTTAAGTGACTATCTTCACCTACAAAGGTTGTTTGTCAAAAATGGTGTTTTTACAAACCAAAGGTTTCAATGATAAAATTTCATCTAATACATTCTAATATAACCTAAATAAGGATTTACTTTAAAAGTAAATACATATACATATATATAAATTCATGTTCGACCTAAGTCACTAGTTGGTGATTTTATAAAAAGTCATAAGGGTTTATTAAAACCTCAAAAAAGTCACAAAAGGGTTACATTATATTTATGGAATCTTAGACGTTTTACAAGTATTATTATGAACACTTATATATATTCTACAAGTTATATTTAGTTAGTGAATTGTAATATGAAAGTTGGGTTATGACTAGATGGTAAGTTGACAAAGTTTACAAGTGTGGTTACATATATAAACGTAGGACGTTAATTGAAAAGGTATGAACTTCAGAACTAAATATTATGTTAGTTTAATGGGTGTGTTAAAATGGCACATAATTAAATTATTTTCGCATGAGACTTAGAATATAATTTTAAACCTTATAATACTAGTTCCTAGGTCACTTAAAAAGATAGGTCAAAAAAATTAGTAAAATGACTAAAATGACTAAGTATTTTATTAAAGAGATTGTACTTTCTAATATAATAAAAATTACTTGATAATTTGGTGAAACCCTAATTGGTTCGTAAGAACTAGGTAAAACAAAAGAATAATTATACTAAAAAAATTAATTATTTAATGGGAAAGTATATATATTTATACATGGATTGTAAAATACGAAAACTAGTGATTTTACTTGGATGTTAATATTTTAAATTGTATTCCAATTAATATAATGTAAATATTATTTTACCTAAGAAAATAAGATTATTTCAAAACCCTAGCTTCTATAATTTGATATGTTACATAACTAATTACTAAGCACTCGAGTCACGTCTCGGGTCGAGTCAGGATGATATTTATATACCTAAATAATATGTCAACCTCAAGATACAAATGTTTTTGAACACTTTCACGTGAAGTTTAGTTTATTAATATTTTCTAAGTAATATATATTTCACAAATATCCATTTTGTGTCACTAACAAGTCGTCGAGTCAAATACTTTGTTACCAAGTGTGTGGATGAAATAGTTACATGCTACATGCTCATATTAGACGTAAGAGAAATTACTTATACATAAGTTGTCTTGATTGTTCTAGGGCAAACTTAGTTTGGATTTTCCCGAGCACTTGCGATACTTACAGATTTCACACCCGACTCACTTCATAGGTGAGTGTCATGACCCTATTTTTACTTATTTTCCTTTAGGGGGAGATTACATACAAATTACTATTTTCGTGGATGTATTTACTTGTCAATGATTTCACATGTTATATAAGTTGTTTACCTACTGTATGAAGTCCCCTGTTATCGGACCGTTAGTTTATTTCCCAAAGCAAGGTAATCATGGATAGTACTATTGGGTATGACTACCCCCACCTGGGTTATTTACCCTAACGTTAACTGGATGTCTAAACGGGTGCATTATTAGTCTGTTCACCCCTGTGCTTACGGTAGGCACGAGTAGGGGCAATCTTCTACATTTACAGTCTAGCTTCGGTTGATATGCTTATATAATGTTTTAATATTGTATGATCGACAATCAAATCATAGAAAGAGTTGTGGTCCATTACATGTTTACTATTACTTTAAAACCTGCGAACTCACCAACTTTATGTTCACATATTTTCATGTATGTTTTCTTATGTATTTGATATTTGCATCAAGTCAAGCTAGCTTAAACTGCATCACATTTAGGGCCATTCATGCTATTGGATCATTTATTTATGTATCAGTCATGTTTTGAAAACAAATTACATTACCTCAACTACTTCCGTAATTCAACTCTGAAATTGCACGTATGTTTACTAAACCATGTAGTGGTCGATCAATAACTGTGAATCCATGACATTCATGCCCCGTGAGGAATCGTTGTGGTTGGGGGTGTGACACAAGATAACCAAGAAAGGTCACCTGAGTAACAAAAAAAATCACATTTTTCTAAATTCCCATATAGCTTCTCTTGATCAAGCACTTCAAATAACTGTTTGAGATGAGATTGATGATCAAGCTCGGTGTTATTCTAGACTAGGATGTCATCAAAATAAACAACAATGAACCTGGCCAAGAATGGCTTTAAGACCGGATTCATTAATCGCATGAAAGTACTAGGCGCATTCAACAACCCGAATGGCATAATGAGCCATTCGTATAACCCTTCCTTCATCTTGAATGTTGTTTTCCACTCGTCCCCATCGTATATTTGAATCTGATGGTAGCCACTCCTTAGATCAATTTTAGAGAAAATAGTAGCGCCATGAAGTTCATCCAATAAGTCATTTAATCAAGGAATGGGGAATATGTATTTAATGGTGATTTGTTAGTTGATCTACTATACATACACATCTTCCACTCTCTATTCTTCTTTGGTACTAGTAACGTTGGAACCGCACATGGGCTAAGTGATTCTTGTATTAGTCCCTTTTCTAATAAACCATTAACCTGCTTTCTAATCTAAAATGTTTATGTGGGTTAGTATGTTAGGAGGGTTTGTTGGGTAGAGTAGAGCCAGGAATGAGGTCAATTTTGTGTTGAATGGAACACGTAGGTGGTAATCCAGGAGGGATCTCGGATGGGAAAACTTGATTGTAAGATTTCAACAATGGTTTAATGATGGGATACTGAATGGGTTGAGGTGTATCTTCTTCATCATCAAGTCCTAGCAGAACAAAATCCTAAAAAGGTGATATTCATGTTGTTTATATTTAAGGAGCGTGCTCAAAGGTAGTGGTGTGGACGATGGGATAGGGGTAAAAGTTATCTTTCGGTTATTGTGGACGAACGAGTATATGTTCCGATATCCATTGTGTATCACTCGCCGATCAAATTGCCTGGGACGCCCTAACAGTACATAGTAGGCATCCATGGGGATGACATCACACCAAAGTTTATTGGTATAGGACTTACCGATGCTTTGCGACAATAGGACTTAGTGGGATACTTGTATACCCTTTCCTTGATTAAGCCAGTGAATCATGTATGGAGAAGGGTGTAGTTCAGTAGATAAATTTAGCTTAGCAACCAGAGTATAGGATGCCACATTGGTGCAGCTGCCCCCGTCAATTATCACAGTGCAAATCCATTGGCGATGGTACACTGGGTATGAAAAATGGCTTCCCGCTGGAGGGTTTCCTATGGGATCATCGTACTGCTTAAAGTTCGCCAGACTACTAGTACCTCACCTTCATCAGGTCCAACCATCTCCTCCTTTTGTTCGACATCCAATTAGTTATGCTCGATGCCAAAATCATACCCTCCAGCTGATTCAAAATCAGTCAGACTGATGATTCATTTGTTTGGACATTCTAAGGTGATATGCCCTAAACCTTGACATCGGAAACATCTACAGGGAGCCTTGGGGGGTTCGGTACTAGTGGAGTTTACAGGGGATGTTTTAGGGTGAAATGTATAAGGGGCTTAGTTATAGGAGTGGGTTTTTGTTATGAACTGGGCTTAAAATTAGGTCGAGTAAGCTCTTGTTTTCCTTTGGTCTTTTGTTAAGAGTCAACCTTGTGGGCCAGCAATGTAAGTTCTACTAAAGTCTGATATGAATGTAATTCCACCATATTAGCAACTCGTGATACTAAGCCTCCTAGGTAGTGTACTAGGGTTTAGGGGTCATCCTCAAGTATATCACATTTCATCAAAAGATATTCAAATTCACGCGAATAGTCTTGAACCGTATCTGTTCCTTGTTTCAAAGAGTGCAACTGGGAGAAATTTGCCTGGATATAATAGGATGGAAGGAACTTGTGCTTCATTTTCTTTTTCATCTTCGGCCAAGTTCAGATCTTTCTTTCCCCAACCGTTCACGTTTCAACAAACGTTGGACCACCGTGTCGAATCATATTTGCGTAACTTAAGGGCAATGATTTTTACCTTGTTATCTTCGATGGTCTACTTATAGTCAAATACCCGCACCATAGTTTGGATCCACTCTACGAATTCATCCGGATCCAATTTTCCATCATACTCGGGTATATCGACCTTGATGTCTTTCGGATGCCAACCACTGGATCCTTCTTTGCTAACTGACCCACTGGAGTTGGAATCTTCCCCATGGTTATGGGAAAGAATTAATTCTTGAAATTGATCTTGCATCATCTTCATCTGTCGCGTCATGTCTCTCTTATCAACTTCCATAGTCTCCAAATCTACTTCAATTCGGTACTGGTTCGGGCATCCATGGCTTTGATACTAAATGAATGGCCCAGGGCTTATGCAGTGCACGTTCAAACCCAAAACAATAATAACAACGGATGAACGGTCCCTTCGAGATACAGCCACACCGCTCGAAGCTCTCGTCGGGAAAATCTAATTCGAATTCGCACTACAGTCGTACCACGTTAATTCAAATTAGCTTCCAAGATCACATCCTAATGTTGCCAAAATTAGGATAGCAAGGAATTGACACTCTCAATTGAAAATAAAATTTTTAAAAATTCAAGTCCGGGTCTTTCATTCATAATTTGCAATACATAACAAGAATAAAGGAAACTACCATCCCACGTTCTCTCCACTTTGTAGAATTAAACAATTGCTTTAATAAGTAGAAATAGAAAAGAATTGAAACTGCTGCATTAACTAAGGGACCATGCATGCAATTACGTAGGATTGGGATCTAGCTGAACAAGGCTGACCCACTTCTTCACATCCTTTTGTGGGTCCCGAACGAACGGGTGTGAATCTGGTGTACCGACCGAGTATCCAAGAGTCAGCCTATCAGTATTGTTGTTATAAAATTGCGGTATATTAAAAGAAAAGATTTAAGTTGTTGAAATTGAAATTGTTTTATAATAGATTGTTATTATGTACAATTTTTTTCACCTCTTTCATACAAGTATTCTTAATATTATACTAATATTAAAAGGCAACTTCACTAATACAATTGAAGTTTGTCATTTTGTATTTCGACTACTATCTTTTTACACATTAATACTTCAAACTAGTTTTTTTATTGTTTCTTGGTCATGTTTTTTGATTTAGTATATATTAAAAAGTAAATTACGTGCTACGGTATAATTTTATGGTTTTAATTTTCGGCCACAAAGGTTTTTTTTTCTTTTTGGTTTTTGGCATTTGAGTTTTTAGTGCAATAGTGTTTTGATCCTCATTTTTATCTAAAAAGTATAGAATAATATTTGGTTTTATATAATTGTATAAATTCATTATTTTTAGCAATTTTAGTTACATTATTTTTTAAGCATTATTATCTTGACAAATTGAACCAATTATAAGAGAAAAACATCATTGACGGCATTGATATTATCCACCCGTTTTTAGGTATTTGTTTTTTATAGTTTTCGACGAGCACAGAAAATAACGATAAAACTCATGTTACGTTACTCGGAGAAAAAAATGATTAAAATCCCGCCACGTGGCGTGCTGTAAAAAATAGTTATAATAATATTTCAACACACTTTATATAATATTTGTTAATGTAGAACTTTAAAAAAAGAAAGAAAGAACAAGATCATAATAAAAAGGATTTAGAGCAACGAATCATAAGCCCCGTTCAGTTAGTCACAAATGGACCATGTGAATGACTGTTGTTAATTAACTTCATGCTTGAATTCATTAAGACTCCACACGGGTCTCAGCCCGTTGAACCATTTCTGGCCCAACAGAATTCATTGCAACGAAGTTTAACCTGTTTCCAGGCCCGCATCTCTGCGTAATGGGCCCGGGGACTTTCCTGAGCACAAACCCACTTAAGTGAATGCAAAGCCCAATCACATTGTCGGTTGGTCAGGTCTTAGATGGCAGCTTCTGCAGAAGTTCAGTATATTATGAAGTTAGTCAATGTTTTCTCTTGTTACCATGTGGGACGGTTCGTGATGTTTCAAAATTACACACAACCACAAATTCTTTAGTTAATTATAAGGCTGCGACGATAAGAATCGCAAAAATAATCACATACAATCAAGTTTGTGTTAATAGACTGTCGCCATGGGCCCGGCTCTTGGAACCACAAGCTCCAATCTTATTCAACCAATATTGTTATTGGTTCTTAGCTTGCTTGCCTTGTGAAAGATGATGATTTCATTGATGAAAGAACAAGTACCAGGACCCAAAACAAGCCCGCGAAAGAGTCAGTGTGTGATGCCAATAAAGCCATTGTTTTTGAACCCCAACTTCGATTAGGAGTATACATATATGGGCTTTTGTAAAGATGTTTGTTGTGTCTAGAAGTTGCGTCAATAAAATCTGGTTGTCATTGTGTGTGCTCGATCCAATTATTCCAGTAATCTCTCTCACTTGGCATGCATTAAGTATAGATTGGTGCGTATGGTTTAGAATTTAAAATTGATTTTGTATTAAATGTGAAGAATTAAGATCAAATGGAGTTAAAAGACAGACATTGGTATCGTGTGGTTTCCAACTAATATTAAGTTAATCCCTTCAGAAAAGGAACACAAATACATAGGGAAAAATCATGTAAGCTTCTCAGTCAAATTCCAAAACACACACATTCTCTAACTTCAATTTTTCATGTTCATATGCAGTAGGCCAAATAACCTCACCATACTTTGACAAAAAGATAAGATTAAAATTCAAAAACGACCTGAATTCATTCATAAATTATTGGACCAAATCGAACCATATCAAAACTTGAAATGAAGACAAAGGGAACACAATGTTTGGCAACATAACTGTTGCATTGCTAGTTGCTTCTCATTATTCCTTATTTTTGTCTATTAGCATACCTTATCCTATCTCCCCACGACCCCTCTTTACGCTCAGAGCGAAAGCTAGACCGCTTCTTGAGCTCAACAATCTGACCCTCCCACCTCCTACGCTCTCCAACACGATCACCAACCCTACAACCAACACAAACATGACCAGGTTCTCCAACCGCGAGCCCACAATCATACTCTTCTCGTGACACAGGATCCACAAGTGTCTTGTACGCCGTTTGCAACAAAAGAAACATTTTGGTGGTGTCTTGATCGCGAGAAACATCAGGATGGTACTTGAGAGCCAGTGTTCTATAAGCTCTTTTGATCTCTTGAGTTCCTGCTTTATTCGAACTTAAGGAAAGTAGCTTGTAAAAGTTTGTGTTACTGGAGCCTGAGCTCGAGCTCAAGCCTATGTCAGTTGATGATCTGCATGCAAATATTAAAGGTTTGACACATGGGGTCAAGCCTAAACACAAAGAAACATTGGCCATGAGATTCGATTTATGTTTTCAAGATACAGTTATTAGGTTTACGGTTTAAGGTTTAGAATTAGGAAAGAAGGGAATATATACTTGAGAGTTTGCTGCTATTGGATATAAAAAAGGGGTATATATTTTAGGACTTGACGGTTTCAAAAGTACAAGAAAAAAAGCATATGATACAAGTTGTTAAGGTCTATAATGGGAGATTAGGACAATAGGGGTATAGAGACATGGCGAGAAGCTCAATGAACATATAAGAAATTGAAAAGGAAAGCGTGTTGACTCCATGGTTTACATCGATGGGAAGTTGATATTTGGGCACAAAACATTCTGTCAGTTTGGAGTTCAAACTTTAATAGTATTTGTAAATTAAAAAAGGTATTTTTTTAATAATATGTGCATGTCACATAATTTACCATCCAATTTACGTTTGTATTCACTTAAATTGAGTATATGTTATCTATATAAATTTAAAATATACTATTAGCATTCGAGTATTTTTATTAAAGTTGTTTTTATTGAACTTTATAAAGGGATACAGATTGTTAGGATTGGTTACATAGCATTAAAATATGTGCTACGCTGTACTCTAAAATTACAAAGCGATATAGTAACGCAAACTTTAATTAGTGTATATAGAGATATTCATTATTCGAAAACATGTTTTTGCCAATAAAAATTTATAGAGTATTGAACTAAACACACAAAAAGGTGAAAGGATCCTTCGGTGCATAATTGTGAGTGAACGTGTCATTGGTGATCATCAGTGAATTATCCATCAGTGATCCATTTTATTATGGATTTGCAAAGACAAATACCTATAAACAGTATTTTCAATTTTTCACAGATAGATTTTCGACCGTCCCGCCGTCAATTAAACTCCTTTGACTTTAGATTTCAGCTTTTTTTGTTATTTGGGAGATAAATGCACTTATTGTTGATCGTTTAAAACAATCAGTCTTCAATCCTAAAAAAAGCAAACGAACAATAATACCATGAAATAAGAACAACAGAGTGAGCAAAATGAAATAGGTATAAATTACACCTTTCGCAAAAGATAAAAAAACAATGATAATAATAAT
>BJCN01061943.1:0-13059 GCA_018326445.1 Flaveria brownii | reverse complement strand
GAGGTGCCTATAAATTCCATCACTAAGGTACAAAACTCAAATGAAGGGATTTCCAACGCAGGGGGAGACGGAGATGGTGATAGTGATCAAGAATATCTTGATAATGATAAATTCTCCATTGAATAATACATCAATGATGTCACACACTCTCTAGATCAAGTCAACCTTGACAAGTATGCTGATATTGTAGGTGATGCTCAATCATTAGATCTAAATTTCTCTAATTTTGATCTGACAAATCAACTTGTGATTACTCAACTGAGAATCCACAAGTTCCATCCTACCATAAAAATCTTTGGAGATGTTGAGACTAGGGTGAGAATAAGAGGAAAAACATATGATAAAAATGTTTTTAGTCTTGTTTCTTATCCCAAATTGAGCCAAAGAAAGTGATCAAGATTTGAAAGATAGAAGATGGGTTGAAGCAATGTAGGAGGAGCTGCTTTAATTCAAAAGACAAAATTTTGGAATCTATGTCCTCTTCCTCACAAGAAGATGCCAATAGGTACCAAGTGGGTTTTAGGAACAAGAAGGACGATAGATGACTTGTCATCAAGGACAAGGCAAGACTAGTTGTTCAAGTTACACTAAAGAAGAAGGAATTTACTACATAGATGTTTTTGATCTTGTAGCAAGACTTGAAGTTATTAGGATATTACCTGTTTTAGCTGTATCCAAGGATTTCAAGGTCTACCAACTTGATATCAAGTGTGCATTTTTATATGGAGTGATAGATGAGGAAGGGTATGTCAAGCAACCACCTAGCTTTACAGATCCACATCATCCTGATTATGTCTACAAGCTTGATAAAGCTATTTATGTACTGCATTAAGCTCCAAGGAAGTGGTATGAGACACTATCACAATATCTTCTCCAACATGGCTACAAGAGAGGTACTATTGACAACACACTTTTCATCAAAAGAACAGGAAATGACTTGATGTTGGTTCAAGTTTATGTTGATAACATCATGAAAAGCCCTACAAAGAGATTGAGAAATTGATGAAGAATAGATTTGAAATGAGTGACATGGGGGAGCTCAATTTCTTTCTAGGAATTCAAGTGAAGCAGGTTGACAATGACATCTTCATAAACCAGTCAAAGTATGTTCAAGACATACTAACAAGATTTTATCTGACTGAGTGTAATGTTGCTAAGACTCCCATAGCCAGCTATAGGATGTAGTATAAAGTATCTCATGTACCATTCCTTATGACTAAGTCTTATAACAATTATAAAACACTTGAGAGCAATATACATCATGCTTGAAAACCAATCTCTTTGTTCTGCTTGTGTGCTTTACTTTTGTTCTTTGTTTTGGTTGCCTAGTTTCCTATTTGATCTGTTAAGTGTTACATTCTCCACCTTGTGAAATTGTTGCATTAACCTTCACATTCCTCCAACAATATAACACCCGAAAATTTATCAAAATAAGTAGAAAGGGAAAAGTATCAAATAGAAAATAAAAGAAAACCAAAATTCAAGGGGGTGTTGTGTAAATAGTACACAAAAGACAAAAGTGTACCTTTTTAAAGCATGGCCGCCCATGCTTTCCCTACAATTGCTACTTTTGTCGATCAAAGAAGGGAAGAAGTAGAAGAGAAGAGCTTTCGGTTTCTAGAGAGAGAGCAGCTGAATTCACATAAGGTAAGAAATTTAGTGTAATTAAGTTAGTTTTCATGGGTTTTTGGCTGTAGAACTGGCTTTGACATGTTCTTATATGTATGTATGTCTTCGGTTATGTGTCCTTGGGCATGTATAGGTGTTAAGAGCTTTTAAAAAGTTCAAGATTTAGAGTTTGAGGTTTGAAGGCAACAAAGGTGAGTTCTAGACCTCGTGTTTTTACTTGTTTTATAAATTCTTAGGGCTGAAAATGTTTGTAAACTATTTTTACTAATGTTTTATAAGTACTCGTAAGTACCTATGCATGTATAATGATGTTCATAAATGTTTTATGTTGTGTTCATGCTTAGAATGTATAAGTAAGCTTAGAACAGGATATTATGATGCTTGGGACTGGAAACAATTTAGAAATGTGTTCGACAAGTTGGCCATGCATCCAAATAGGGCTCATGCGCCCAAAATTTGCCTTAAAAATGTTCTAAGTAGGGTCAATCGCCATAAGAATTACTATAGATTTCTCAGACTAATAAAAGAGAACACGTAAATTGTCAGAAAGTTAAGATGATATGATTTCTAATAACCATTTCTAGTTCACTGGCCATAGATTTATTATGAAGACCAGTCTCACGAATAAAAGTTAGTCATATATTTTTCAACCTTGTATGACATTCATAATTATAAATCAAAAGGTTATAACTTCCCATTCAAATGTAGATGCTACCCATCAAAAGTTTTTCCAAGATCACCATAACATTAACATAATGTGAATCACATCATTAGTTCATCACAAATTACATAAATTTCATCCAATTAGGATGATAATGAGGGTTTAGTTCATATTGATCTTGAACATAGCAACAAATAACATAGAACATATATATGAATTATCGGTGAAGTGGAACAATCAAACCGGTGATCCATAATGGATGATGTTTAGACAATCCCGAGCTTCTTCCAAGTGTTGTACACACCTACCGAGCCTCCAAATGATATTTAAGTCTTGATTCCCGAGAGAATTCTCCAGAGTAATTCTCCCACCAAAAGCTTGCCAAAATGGTGAACTTAGGCCTCCATTTATTGGCTTTCTAAGTGTTTAAGCACATCCCCGTGCTAGTACAATGCTTACGAAGGTTGGTCAGTTCATACGTGCATAAAGTGTTAGGCACGGCGTCGTGTTTGAGGTGGGACACGACCCCATGCCTCCTGGGGCACTGCCCCATGCTTACTTTTGAGGACAATATTTTTTGTCCTGTCAGATGTCCAAACACGGGGGTGTGCCAATTTAAACACGGGGGTGTATTTCAGGCAAGACATGGGGGTGTTCTTAATGAGGCACGGCCCCATGCTTGGACTCTAAAGCGGATTTCTTCAACTTTTGGTCAAATATGCTTCTTGTGTCCATCTTTCCCTTTTTAACACCTAAAAACACAATTTAACAATTTTAAGTACATAGTTATCATTTTAAGGGAGATATTAAGGAATAATGGATGTGGTACATAGTTATCATTTTAAGGGAGATATTAAGGAATAATGGATGTGCTTTTGATAGGGCTTTTATGTATAATTTAGAGCACATCAGGGATAAAATGGCTAAATTAGGTTAAAAAACTTTTATGAGTAAGCTAATTAAAACAATCGTGAAACTCGATTACTATTTAAAAAGTTGTATTTTATGATAGTTTTGAACGTTTTGATTTAAGTATCTTGGTATTAGTTATGTTATATTATGCCCGATTCAAATTATCATTAGTGGTGGCTTGGATCCCTCAAAGTTAGGTGCAGTTTGTTTTTACAGAGGTGACATGTCTGCAGTTTATGAATCATATCTGCAAACATCTGTGAAAGAATAGATGGACCAAAGCTCTATAGTCTGCAAAAAAACATTAGATTTTTAATTTCCACAGACTGCTAAAATAAACTTAAATTACAATATACTAATTTCCAACAAATAATACTACCTAAAATAAAAAATTAACCCACATTCAACCAAGAAAAAAAAAAGTTTAGATAATTAATCTAGATTAACTCCTTTCACAGAAACAAAGAAGTTGAGACTTGTAAACAAATCAAAATAATCAAAATTAACCCACATTCAACTACATCCATATGTATAAAAATAAAATTAAATAAGATAATCATGTTACCTGATGATTGAAAGTTATGCATGACGGGTTTCGTTGTGCGTGACGGGTGGGTGCGCGACCGTTGGGTGCGCGAGGGCTTGAGAAGAGAAGGTGGAGGGTGGCCGATGGAAAGAGGGACAGTGGCCGACGGCGAGAGCGAAGGGGGGTGTGGAGATGGATTGAAGTGGATGAGGGAAGAAGGGTTTGAGAAGAAAAGGGTTTGAGACTTGAGAAGATGCACTCACTCTTGGCTAAATATATGGAGTCATAATCAGGATTAAGTACGACTAATATGCTCAATTGCCTAGTATGAATATGTGTGAAATCATATGCTATCATATGCTTGTTGGAGGATCAAATCTCTACCTACTTAATATTTACTTGAATAAATCATTAGGTCTTTGATAGCCTGTAACTTGGCTCGGGCTCGGTATGAAATATTTGTTAAAGTGGCTAAATGCTAAAGGTGACGGTCTTGGCTTATTTTTCTAACCTAAACTACAAGGAATGCAGTAAAAGACTCCCTATACAATACTTCAAGCTAGAAGGGATATGGTAACTTGAGGACTCGTTTAACGTCTGATTGTCAAGACCGTATATTTCTTTCAAAAACCTTACTTTGTCTTTCACCCGAAGATACACAAAATATTCCTTTCGTAAGGATCGTTCAGCTTAAAGCCTGATATCACCCAATCGGATCAGTTCTGTGTATTCGTATTTGGACTCTCTTTGGTTCTTTTTACGTTTTTTTATTGCGGGACCAATTTCCATAGTTCGGACATCTTTCGTATCTTTTCGCCCACCTCTTTACAGTACTTTTTGAAACTCCATAAAATGGCAGAACGTGTTCCTTTTTTCGCCATTTCTTTCTTGCGTCGCATGTGAGGTTGAAATTTTGTTCGTTGATTTCCGAGGAAGTCCTGGTTTTGCGTGATAAAGACAACAAAGCAAATTAAAATCCAAAGAATGCATTCCAGTTCTTTTAAGTCCGCCAGTAAAAGACCATTTTTTTTCATTTTCTATATCATTTTTTAATAAGCTAAAAACGTGTCTTTAACGAAAAACGGGTTTTGTTGAAGGATTTTTGGTTAAGTGACTTGGTGGTTCGGGTGATCAAAAGAAGAATAAAAACATTTAAGTTCAACGGAGCTAACTAGGGTTGATGTTCGGGTAAGGAAAGTTAAAAGAAAATGGTTGGGGCTTGAATGGTTAAGGGTTCCTAATGCCTAACTCATTTTATGCCAAAAATACTAATTAAGGTCTTGAAATGTATACCCAAAGCAAATTCTAATCACACGTATCATAAGGTACCCTCAATTAAATCCAGAATGAAAGTATAATTGCAAAAATTGTTTAAGGCTCAAAACTAAACTCACATACGGATAAAATTGGGTAAAAGTGTTTCATTTTACATGACTAAATATTTTTACTAGATTATTGCTTTTAAAGATATCACGAAAAATAATTTTCAATTTTAATTGGATCTTATTTATTTACTTATTCATTTCCTAAAAATATATATTATAATTTGGTTTATTAAAAATTATTTAAATTTTTGGTTTCTTGTCACAGAAATTAATGGTTAAGTGATTTTTATAAAAATTTTCAATTTGGACCCTTTTTAATTTGAACCTTTTTAGCAAAGTGTCAAATGTGTGTATAAATTACCCCATCACCACACTTGAAATTCACACTGTCCCCAATATGATTAATAAAAAACAAGGAAAAATAACGAAATAACTCCCCTAAAAATGATAAATTTGACCCATGCCTTAAATTGTGAGAATACTCGAAATCACCTGAAATATCATCAATTTATTGATAATATTAAAATCATAGACACACAAAATAAAAATAAAAGGACATAGATCAAAAGATAGATTGGCACGAAACAGCTATGCTCAGACCCCGAAAGTGATACGGTTTTCAAGGGCATTGTGGCGGGATATCCCCCCATTCATAATACATTCGGTTCCTGATGTATGTGACATCATTGCTCAGGTCATCGACACGGGAATACAGATTTTCGACTCGATTGAAGGCTTGTTGTGCGTATTCAAATGATCGCTTTGCATGATTGCTGGTGGTTTGGATTGCTTTATAAAGTTCTAACATACTCAGGAATTATCTAGCGTGTGAACTGGAAGCCCCGGCTTCTTCATGTTGTGTCGGCATATAGAGGTCCATGATAATTTCCTCGGGATCCGCCTGATCCCAGATTTGTCCCTTTCTGTCCATAAAACTTGGTTGTCCATTTGGTAGGGTTGTTATCATGTATGTACTCATGCAAATGCTCAAATACAATAATCCTTGCATCACTCCTTCAGTTCTCTCTGTGTTATACCCATAGCTCTATTATAGGTTCAGAATCTAGCTTCCTCCAAACATGGGTGTTGGAGCACCTGCAATTGCATTTGTGGAAAAAAGATAACAAAACAAATACCCAATATTGTATGGCAATTAATTTACTATACAATATAAAATGAATAAGTCCCTCAAACTAACAACTCCCTCACTTTGACCACGAGCTGTTATCGAATGGCTAAGTAACTGATGTATGTAACACAACGACGGGTCTCAAATCTGACTGCTTTTGGTTTTACTCGAGTTAAACACCCCTGTTCCAATTCTCTTCCAAAATTCTTTTTCCATAGCACCACTTTCCGCGTCCTTACTTTCCTCGTCTGGAAAGGTATAGCATGCTGGTAATCCTGATATTGCTTCCTCCTCCATTTCTTGTTTTGTATAGACTGAGATAGAAATCAAACAAGGTGATGGATGTTTATCGTCAACATCCTCCAAGTCTAAATGAAACTGCTTCATCATCCCATGGGTCAGAGTCTTTCATGCGAAATCTTAAAGAAGCTAGGAATTTAAGAGTCAGTTCATAAACAGAAGGTTTGTTTTATGAAAACAGACGCTTCCACTGAGTACTCAATAAATTATTATATCTTTTGAGTTGTCTGACAGCCGCCAAGGTTTCTTCATCTATTGCAAATGTGACTTTTCAGCCCTTTATAATAGTCTTTGCAGCCTGTCATGACACCATCTTTCGCGGCTCCCCTCGAATTGCAAATAGGGATGATTCACGATCCTGAAATTTTAAACAAATAAGTTAAACTATACAAAATATAATTCTAGAATAGTTTTATTACGTTAGTGACAAACATGGGTTTCATGACACATAACACCATATTTGTTAAACTCATGTTTACAATAGTTAAAAGTTTGACGTTCAAGAAAAAATGTTAAACATGAGGGCGTGTCTTGTGAAACATGGGGGTGCGGTTAACATTTTGAGGTATGAAATTTTAACTCGAGCACGCGTGGTTTTGTTTGTAAACCTCTGATTAAGCATGGGTTTAATATTTTCTTGCTTGAAAAACTAAAGATTATACATGCATCATTTTAATCACTTGTTAATAATTCAAGGCACTAAAAATATATATCGTGTTTAATCACCACTTGTTTGACAATTGAACTCTTGTAATTTGAATGTGCTTAACAATGATTCAACCATGAATTATGAAGATAGTCTTATTAATAATGAAAGGAAAAACATAAACAAACTAAACATAGTAAGTAACAACTAATCAAATACAAAGATAAACATGAACTAGAAGGCTTAAAGTATTCATCATTCCATAGGACTTTTAATTACAAGGTTTACATATAATTGCTAGGATTTTGGTTGTTTAGATACCTAATCACCTAACTACATGTAAATGACCATCATTATACTAGGAATTAGTAATACTAACCTCTTGGACAATCACACTTGAAAAGAAATGGAAGAACTCTTGAAAACAAGAAAGAAAAATCAAAAAGGTGATGAAAATTGAAGTGGCTACGGATTCTTGCAGGCATGAAGTTGATATTTATCAGGGAGAATTGATGGGGAACTAGACAAATGGTTGAAGCAAGTCAGAAAATGTCATTCTTGAAAACGGGGGCGTGCCTTCTTGTGTTACTCGGTTTCAGTTTTTTCATTGTTTCGTTTTCCTGTTTCGTGCATTAAACAATTTACCCGGTTATGTTTTATCACTTTCAAATCACCAAAAAAATTATGATAATAGTCCTAGAGTTAATTAAAATAAGCCAAATGACAATTACATTTCCTAAGTTCCTACGGTTACATGATACGTTAAAAGCCAAGAGTCTGACACTGCAAAACCAGACTCCTTAACGTGTATCAGCGCACATAACACATCACGAAATACTTCTAAAAGAAGCCTCCACACATTTCATGTGGAAGGTTTGGAATGGGATAGTGTGAAGTGCGGTTGCCTAGTTCCGCAAGCCGACGGTTGACGAAAACGAGTTCCTCGCCCATCTCTTGAACTTTTTGGATGAGTTCAGCTAGGCATTGGGATGCAATGAGATTCATTTCATTCAACTATTTGATCAATTCATGCAACTTGAAGAAATATTCTTGCATCATTGGCTATCGCATTTTAGAATGCTGTTTTTTTGTAGGATTCCAGCTTGAAATGTCGTGACTTGATTCTTTCATCTTTTGAATGTTTTTAAGATGGAATGGATGTGATAAAAGCTTGGAACAAGTGTGGTATTTATATACAGGTCGTGAAAGTTGATCACGAGGGTGTGCTTAGCCAGGCACGACCCCGTGTTTGTCAGAATCTATCTTAAGTTCGATCTGCAACGTTCTAGAGACGTCAGTGGAGATCGTGGAAAATTTTTGTCAGAAGCACGCGGGTATGCTTCATGGGGCCATACCCCATGATTATGCTTGTGAGGTCCTAGAAAAAGTTAAAAAATCAAAGAAAACCTATGTATAGGTGTCGCGTTTAATTTTCGGGTCTTCGACGCGACCCTTCCCCTCACTTAGTCTTCGTTGGGACAGAGGTGTAATTCGTCCGAGAAAATACCGGTTGGTTCATCTTTGTACAGTTTCAAACGATGACCATTTACTTGGAAATTTAAACCGTCATGGTTGTCGATTTCGATGGCAGCATTCGAAAACACGTTTTTAGTCATATAAGGTCAGACCAACGTGATTTCAGCTTTTCGAGAAGCAAATGTAAATGAGAGTCATACAGTAAGACATGTTCTCCCACATGAAATCATTTAGTGTTCTTAAATCAAGAATCGTGAAGTTTCTTTGTCTTTTTCTTATAAACCCTAGTGTTCTCGTATGCTTGTTCTCTCAATTCCTCTAGTTTGTGGATTTGTAGAAATTTATTTTTTCGTGCAATGCCTTGGTCTAGGTTTGTTGCTTTAAGTTCCCAATAGGCCTTCTGCTCCAGTTTCATAGGTAGATGACATGACTTCTCATAAACTAATTTCTATAGTGTTGTGCCAATGGGAGTCTTACAGGCTGTTCGAAAAGCCCTTAGTGCATCATCTAGCTTAGTAAACCAATCCTTGTGATTTTGTCCTACGGTTTTCATGAGGATTCGTTTGATGCCTCGGTTAGTGACTTCAGCTTGCCCATTCGCTTGTAGATGATAAGCAGTTGTAAATCGACAATGCATTCCATAACGAGCCGTTGCTCTCTTGAGTTGGTTGTTATAGAATTGTGTTCCTCGGTCACTAATTAAATCCTTAGGGGCACTAAAACGAGAGAATAGTTTCTTAAGAAACCTAACAACGTTTCTTGCATCATTAGTAGGTAGGGCTTATGCTTCGGTCCATTTTGAGATATAATCGACTGCTACCAAGATGTATCGATTGCCAAATGACACCGGGAATGGCCCCATGAAATCAATACCCCATACATCAAATACATCGCATACTTGAATGGGTTTCTGAGGCATCTCATCTCGTGTTGATATATTGGTTACTCTCTGACATGCATCACAAGTACGTACCATGTTGTGAGTATCCTTGAAGATCGTGGGCCAGTAAAATCTAAAGTCAAAGACTTACTTAACTGTTAGGGTGCTCTATGGTGTCCTCCTGTGGGTCTTTCATGATAGTGCCTTAGAATCTATTCCGCTTCACTTCTGTATATGCATCTTTGAATAAGTTGGTCTACATCAATTCTGAACAAACATGGGTCTCCTAATAGAATGCTTAATGTCAGTAAATAGTTTCTTCTTTTGCTAATAAGTCATTCCTTTGAGTAGGATCCCGCTTGCCAAGTAATTCCTGAAATCGGCAAACCAAGGATATTCATCAATTGAGGATTGGATGTACGTAAGAAATTCATGAGGAAAATTAACGTTTATTTTGAATTCCTCAGTTTGTGAAGGACTTGAATCTTCAAGACGCGAGAGATGATCGGCCGCCAGATTTTCTACTCCTTTCTTATCGCGAATTTCAATGACGAATTCTTAAAGCTAAAGTATCCAACGAATCAATCTTGGCTTTGCATCTTGTTTGGTGAACAAATAATGAAGGGCTGCATGGTTAGTGTAAATGATTGTTTTTGAAAGGATTAGATACGAGCGAAATTTGTCAAATCCGAAAACTACTGCAAGAAGCTCCTTCTCGGTGGTGGTGTAGTTTCTTGTGCATCATTTAGGGTTTTGCTAGCATAGTGAATTGGACGGAATTGCTTGTCTTTCCTATGTCCTAATACGACTCCTACCGTGAAATCACTTTCGTCACACATGAGTTCAAATGGTAGCGTCCAATCAGGGGAAACCATGATTGGAGCGGTGACCAGTCAACAAATTAAATGCACTAATGCATTTGTTGGAAAATACGAATTGTGATTTTTGAGAAATCTTTGATGAAACGACGGTAGAATCCTACATGCCTAGTTAGCTTCTGATTTCTTTCACGGTTGTGGGATGTGGAAGTTTTGAAATACTATCGACTTTGGATTGATCGACCTCAAGCCCTGCTCGAGATATCTTATGTCCTAACACTACTCCTTCAGTAACCATGAAATGACACTTTTCCCAATTCAAAACAAGGTTAGAACCTTCACATCTAACTAACATCTTTTCTAGGTTTTCAAGACATTGCTTAAATGAGTCCCAAAGATGGAGAAGTCATCCATGAAAACTTCCATTGAGTGTTCGATCATGTCATGAAAGATTGCTACCAGGCCTCTTTGAAATGTAGAAGAGGCATTACACAATCCAAAAGGCATTTGTCGATAAACAAATATGTCATATGGACAGGTAAATGTCATTTTCTCTTGATCTTCGGGAGCAGTAGAAATTTGGAAATAACCTAAGAAAACATTGAAAAAAGAATAGAACATTTTCCGATAGTCTCTCAAGCATTTGGTCGATAAAAGGCAGAGTGAAGTGATATTTCCTTATGGCATCATTGAGTTTGCGATAGCCAATGCAAACTCTCCATCCTATAACGTACAAGTTGGAATAAGCTTATTCTTCTCGTTAGTTACAACAGTCATTCCTCCTTTCTTTGGAACAACTTGGACGGGACTGACCCAAGGTGAATCGAAAATAGGGTAAATCAAACTAGAATCTAGTAGTTTGATTACTTCTTTCTTCACCACCTCTTGCATGCTTGGATTTAAACAACTTTGAGGTTGAATGACGGATTTGAAGTTCTCCTCCATCGGTAATTTATGAATGCAAAAGGATGGATTGATTCCCTTGATGTCCATGATTTTCAATGGAATTGCTCGTTTATGTGCCTTAAGCATATTGAGCAACTTGTTCTTCTCATCATTTAATAAGGCGGATGAGGTTATGACTAGGAAGTTGAGATGTTTTTTCAAGAAAGGCGTATTCAAGATGAGACAGAAGTTCTTTGAGCTCTAAAACCGGAGGGTCTTCGATAGAAGGTTTGGCCTTAGGTTCTCGTTCTTGTTCGATGATCTCTAATGCTTCTTGATAAGATGATGTTTTATCAACTTCTAGTTCTGGAATGATTTAATTCTCATAGATAGGTTCAGTGGTTTGGACCTCCAATAATTAAGTGTTACAAGCTTCATATTGAAGAGTTTTCTTTAAACGACAGCTTATGATAATGTAATAAAGTGAGTCGCCGTGATGTTAAGGATGTTTCATGGATTGTCCTATGTTGAATCTTACCTCCTCCTCATCCACTCGGAGCATGAGTTTGTTGGTGCAAACATCGATGAGGGCTTGAGCAGTTGCTAAGAAAGGTCGACCTAGGATAAGAGAAACATTCTTATCCTCATCCATGTCAAGGATCACAAAATCAACGGGAAATATGAATTTGTCAATTTTAACTAAGAGATTTTCAACGATGCATCTAGGATATTTAATAGAATGGCCAGCTGACTGGATGCTCATACGGGTAGGTATAAGTTCACCTAAGTTTAACTTTTTAAAAACCGCATAAGGCATAAGGTTGATGCTAGAACCTAAATCAGCTAACGCGTTGCTAACAGAAAGATTTCCTACTAGGTAAGGTATGGTGAAGCTTCCTGGATCAGTCATCTTTTGAGGCAGTTTTTTTAAAGACCTGCAGAGCATTCCTTATTTCAAACTACATGTGATAACTCTTCTAGATTCCTTTTGTTTAACAACACACCCTTTAAAAATTTAGCATAATTTGGCATTTAGGCTAAGGCTTCCACCAAGGGAAGATTGATGTGTAGCTGCTTGAACAAGCCTAGGAATTTGCCTTATTGTGCCTCCATTCGTTGTTGTCTCAAATGACCTGGATATGGAGGTGGAGGAACATAGGGTAGAGATGGCACGTATTTCTTGGCTGGTTCTTCAACAACAACAGGTTGCTTTTGCTTGTCACTTGCATTACTTGGAATTTTGGTTTTTGTTTCATCAAGGATGGGTTGTAATGTAGGTGCATTACCTTGAGTGGTTTTGCCACTCCTTGTGGTGATGGGTTTGACTTGAGCATTAGGGTTTGTTACAGTTTTACTAGGCAAAGCACCTTGGGTCTTTCAGATAGTTGTTATGCTATCTAACCTACTTGGTGTTCAATGGTTTGTCATGATGCTTTGTTGCTTTTGATGTCAGTCTCGTTTCTTTGGAACCTCTCCTTATTTCTTAGATCAGATTTCTGGATGTATTCATTTGTGGCTTGTGTGGTTATCAACAATTGCCGGAATAAGTCTTCCATTGATGATGCTTCATCGTCTTGGTTACTAATGCTTTGACCTTGGTATGGTGGTTTTTGTTATTGGTAGGGTGGCCTGTAGTTGAATCCAAAAGATGATTGGTTACTACCAGCTTCTCTGTAATTCGAGTTTCTCCTCCAATTTGAGTTGTTGTTATATGAGTTGTTTGGACCTCCTACGTAGTCAACATCTTCAACCATCATAATGCCTTGTGGGCCTTTGTTGGTCTTGTGTGATTTTTTGCATGTATTGCATCGTGTTGGAGTTTTCTTTAGTTCGGCTTGCAATTGTTCGAATCGTTTGGTTAGGGCTTCTACT
>BJCN01061798.1:0-11706 GCA_018326445.1 Flaveria brownii | reverse complement strand
GATTCACACAATCAATTCATCACAAACCCTAGCAGCCGTCACATCAATATATCACCAACATCAACACGTTCGAAGCAGTTATTGTTTATCACATTCATTGTTTATTCATCTGTAATCATTAATCAATTTTAGTGAAATACTTTTGAATCAAATCTTGTTTGTTTAATTATTGCGTTGATATCATTGTGTTCGTCATAGTCAACATTTATTCTATTTGATATTTATTTATCAAACAAAACAATTAAACAACGGTAAATGATCATTCCACAATCATTAACTTGATTCCATTCTAACACTGATAATTCCTGATTGCGATCCTTGGATTCACAATAATGATCTTTGACAAGTGTTTAACAATCGAAATCAATTTCTATGAACTCACCACTTTGTAAGGTGTGTCTTTTTTGATACTTGTCGTGGTCCCCCAGGTGCATAGTGCACTCTTTAGCATTCATATTGTCAATGAGAAAAGTTGACAGGTTCTTCATGTTAAAGACCACAAGGTAGAAATGTTTCTTTTTCAAAATTAAAAAGAACACAAGATCATACCCTTTTAGATCTCTTTGGCTCTCCTCCCTCCCTAACGCTTCAAAGATGTTATTTGTAAACGTCCTAAGACATTTTTCCTATTTTATGAATACCCACTCTAACTGAAAAAAAACAAATCAAGAATCCTTTATCAATTTTGGTAACTGTTATAGATAAATGTTTTATTTTTGTACTTACGAATGGCTGGTGGCAGACAAACAGCATGCGCGGTGATTCCTTGCTCCTTAATTTTTCCTCATTATTCAGCCTCACAACCCAACAGTCAATGATGTTGCCACATACCTCCCTACATGGTTGTAGTGTCCTTGAAATAAATATCTTTGTCCTTACCCCTAAAGTGTGTGTCAAAAACCTGGTTGTTGCAATAATGTATCATTCATATTTTATTTTTTAATACAAATTTAAGTAAAAGAAATATAATAAATGGTGTTGGGTGATTACTTTTAAAGTTCCCATTTTTAATCTTATTTATCTCCTTATCAATTATCTTACCTCGGATATATGTTGAAGATTAATTCCCATATCGCCTCTTCTTCCTTGGTAAATAACTAATCAATTGTTGTCTCCGTAATCAAGTATGGTGATTTTACTGATGATGAAACCAATCTTTTTCTTCTTGGATTTTTTCTAATTGTTTTATTCTCTTCATTCATCTCTCCTGCATATTACATGAACACATAAGTAAACAGTACGGTTAGTATTTTCTGCCTTAATCCCGATTGAAACCTGAATCAATCGGATTAATTTTATATACATACAGTTAACATTAATTATCTCCAACAGGGTTTGTATCCTTTTCTTCCTGTGTTAATCCCAATCTATAGCTTGGTCCTTCGATCCATGTCAACTTTTCCGGCTCAGTTTTGTTACTTTTACCAACCCCATCTACTAAATACAAACCGATGTATATATATAATCTCATTAAACATTGAAAAAATGGATAAGATGTATCACCAACAGATGCGTTTACATGAAGAAGACACATTCCTAGAAAATTTATTTGTATGGAAACTTGTGCTTTTTAAATGGTATAACACTACCTGCTTCCTTTAAATCTTCTTTCCCCTTGTGTGTCAAGTCGATACTGTAAGGAGAATCCAAGCTTCTTGACTTATCAACTATAATAAAGAAAAGATTAATAGGAGTGTAATGTAAATTCTATATGTACCTCTTTCTTCAGGCCTACTTTGTTCATCCTATGTAAAACCCAAGCTGTAAGTAGGGCACCAGAGTTGCCTGGCTCATCAACTATAAAAGAGGATGGCAATATTATCAGTGACCAACATTAGTTATGAAATTACATACTCACTTTCGTATATTATGTAAGAAGCTGCAATTTATACTGTACAACAGTATACTAAATACCAAATAATCATTAACCACCCTTTTTAATAGGAAGTCTTTCTTATTGAATGTAATGTCATGTAGTTACGGGGGTGACACATTTTTTGCATGTTCATATAAATATAAAATTTCCCTATAGTTTTTCAAGGCAATAAAAGATGAATAATATGCATCACCAACAGACCCAATTACATTGCAAATGACACATTTTTCCTATGTAATGTTAGTGTATGTAATCGGAGTGTGTTAAATGTTTTATAACATCACCTGTTTTCTTTAAATCTTCTTTTCCCTTTTTCATAAAGCCCAAATTGTAAGACGGTGCATCAAAGATTCTTGACCTATCAACTACAACAAATAAAATATTAATTTCACTATCTTAAGTAACCTAAATAAATTTACAAGTTCCACCTTTAAATGTAATATCATGTAATGCATTGCATTCTAATGTAAATTATTTGTTATGTACCTATTTCTGGAGCCACACTTTTATCATCCTATGTTAAACCCAAGCTGAAAGATGGGGCACCCAAGTTGCATGGTTGATCTACTATAAATAAGGTCGTATATTTCACAGTCATGAGATTTTACATGAATTTACATACGCACTTTGGGTATCTATATACTGCATTGCACGATAGTGTAATCAACCTAGTTAATCTTAAAACTCCCTTTTATAAGCGCGATTTCTATTGTTTGGAAAATTTTAATGTAATGTCATGTAATTAGCGGTGTACAGTTTTTATTCCAGCCAAACGTAACTCTTAACATTACCTCTATCTTCAGGCAACTTTTAATCCTCCTGTGTCAACCCCAAACTATAAGATGGTGCACCGAAGTTGCATGACTTATTATGCTGGCACTGGAATTAAAAAAATGAGTTAGAGTATGTGTTCTATTTTTAGTAAACTACATAAAAATAGGCTTTTAATTGCTTACCTTTTATTATTTTTTCTTCCAACTGTTTTGCGAACTTTGCTAGCATAGTTTTTGTTTCACAACAGCATTCTGCTCCCTACTTGCTTTGCTCTCTAAACCTACGATACAGCATAGTTAACAATCCCTGCACATCCTCTTCTTTTCTTCCACATGCGTGTGTATTTTCACTTTTCCCTCCTGAGCAATTTCCATCTACGTTAAATTTACAATAATGTATTGTTTTTGTTAAATGATGGGTTAGGCAACTTTATTGTCACTGTAATTACATCAGTGTAATCATAACTTGTAATCATTAACCTTACATATATTTCATGCATACTTTCATTTGTAATGTTTGTAGTGTCACCCAACACTAAAACCTAAGCTGCGTTTTCTATGTGGTGCTCTCCTGCAATGTTGTACCAATGAATTATTTTTTTATAACATGAAATAAAATTTAATTCAAAATTAAAGAGACACGCTGACATGCCACAAATGTATTTTATCATTACATCTAATCAACAAACATAGTAATAGGATAACAAAGAAAGTAAATGCCTACGGATCGCATCTCTTTTCCTCCGTATACCATTGAGCACGGATCTTCATCATTTACAGACTCTACGTTTGTATTTCGTGGGTGAAGTGCATCTTTGCTTGACCCGTGTCCTGCTATTACAAATACAATTATTAGCGATAATTGTTTTGACTTTTGCATCTAATATTTTATAAATTTACGATAACTATGATCATTATTTCAGTTTTCTTCATCATTCATAACATCATCTTTTCACTTTTTATCAGTGGTTGTCTCTATTTATTTACGTCCATACAAACCTTAAATATCAAATCATCCAACACCTGTTCATTTTCATCTTTTTTCTACTCGTTATCATTCTCCCCTTTCATCGGCGAGCAGAGTGGTCTCGGTTTATGGTTGAAGACGCTTTCAAATTTACAGACTAATCTTTGAATTCCATCAATTTCCTCATTTTCTCCTTGCATTTCTAATATTCCCAATTCAAGTTCGGTCTTCAACGTCATTGTTTTCCTCATAATTTCTTCAAGTCGACCCAATCCCCCTACAATTTTCTCAACAATCAATAATTTTAATATCTTGAAGTATTATAAAAACTATTGATAAATATCTTTATTTTCCTTTATATCTTGAATTACTAAATCAAAATTCCCCCACAAATCTTAATTTCTTACCTCTTTAACATCTCCAACCGCTAGATTTCTATCTACCACATTGAACCGTTCTTTTCCTTTCCCCTAACCATCAAGAAAAATTCCTAATAACTCACCTTGATGAAAGCCACCATTTTTTATTTCTATTTTTTCTCTTAATTTCAACTTATCCAAATTCCACGTTTGAATAGTGGGTTTTGAATAATCTTCATCCATACCCCTGCAGCTCATTCCACGCACGTACAACAGCTACAATTAAGCGGGGATAGTGGAAAGTTTAGTTATAATTTATGAGATATTAAAGAACCCATAATAGTTACAGAGATGTAAACAAATTTTCCCCCTAACATCTTATATTAATGTAATGAATGTAGCTAGGTTTTTTTGTAACATACCATATGTACAATTAATGGGCCTGTGAATGGTTTTGTGTTTTTCCTGTCCCATATTATTTTACTGGTTTTTAGCTTGCTCACTACATAGGCACACCAATTAATCTGCCTAACATCAAATTTGTTGTTAAGGCGGTAGATGGCATTAAGCTTACATTTCCCGTGTGCATGACATTCAACCATAGTTGACAAGAACAAAGCCAAGAAGTCTAGCTTGAAGTAGTTGATGTTAGTATGACACGTGTTTGTTAGTCGAGCTACTATATCTGCCGATGATATGTAAGAATCACCGTATGAACTCCTCCAGTCCTCTACTTCGGAACTTCTTACATCTGTTTCCTCCAAATTATCTAAAAGGATTCCCTCTCTAAAAATTCCAAGCAATATGTGAATTGCCTCCTCATCAACTTTTATCTTTCCACAGGGCAAGTCTAACTCCATTTTATTTTCATTAAACACATCTACAGTATAGTATCCTAGTTTTTGTCGGATTCCATCCTTCAGTACCAAAAGCTTACCGAACCCCATCTCTTCCACAGTATTACGCTGCTGAGGGTTTAGTAATGTAATAACTTTTGACATTGGTTTTGATGAGCATCTATTCATTATCAACGGATAGTTCTTGCACTTCTTATCCCCAAATGTTTTTTTCTTAGGGGTTAAATTTTCCTTTTCCACTCTAATCCTACCTCTTTTTCTCTTACACCTACTAGTACTAGCCACCATCAAAATTTCTTTCCTTGTTAAACATTATAATTTATTACAAAATAATGCAGAATATCACCTTTTTACTTATTTTTGCTTTATACAACTGGATATCTTTTATCCGCTAACAACCTGGATATCTTTTATTTCAACTATCATTAGTTTATTAGGATGTTTCCATTTTTGCACGAGTTGTTTTAAAGGTGAACTTACCTTTTCAACTGTCTGTGGCTTTGTTTTCCTCATAACTGTTATCCCTCATTTTGCACTTCACACATGACCCTGTTACTATCGTAATTAGTCCTTCTTTTATGTTTTCCGCACATATGTAGAAGCATTTCAATATCATAGACAACATGGAAAAATATCTTACGTTTAACATTTCTGCGGACACTTGGTCCTACCACTGATAGTTTTGAAACAAGTGGCATGTTTGTTTTGTCAGCCAACCTTGTTTTAACAGAATTATTCAAGTATATGTTACTATGAACTACATAATGGAAAAAAACAGGGGTAAGCATCATCACTTATTAATGTCTCCTTACCAGTGTTTTTGCTAGATATTGTATCAGTCCATGTTCGCTTACACATGCACCTGTCCTTTGTGTAAAGAAGAAAGTCATATACTTTAGTTCATGGGAAAACACAAACCAAGTAACAAAACACCTATGGAAATGTAATTTAGAATAACATAACAATAGTACTTACGTTTAAATTTTCTGCGTACACTTGGCCCTTCTAATGATAATAATGAAATGATTGCCACGTTTGATTTGACAGCAGAACCTGGTGTATAGTGTATTACATGATTGGTAAAAACAAAATAAGTAGGCTAATCCCCTATAAAATGTAATTAGGTGAAGACTAACTAACTGTAGTCTGTATGTCCATCAATGTTGATCTCTATGGGGCTTCCTGCTGTGTTTTTAAATCTGTTAAGTGATCTACGGGCTAATCTTTTGCTAGTCCTTACCATTTACTAATAATCATACAATGTTATAATACAGATTAGTAAAAATATCAAGACTCATTAGAATCAAAAGAGTTTTATGTCTTGAGTGTCTCCATTCATTTGAGTCCCTGTTTTGTAATTTCTTTTTCCGGGCTGTTAATTCTGTCCAATAACAAACCATCTATATAAGTTAAAAGACTTCTAAATCAAATAGGAGGATCTTAAACAGTTATCATCTTCTTAATATACAATTAACAATAAAAAATTGTCTTCTTTACTTCTAAAATTTCACAGCCAACCAAAATAAACCAATGTCTTTTTTCTTCAACAAAACTAAAGTTTTCCCAATATTTAAAGGTTTGTGGAACAGATCCTAATGTCTAACGCCTTATAAAATATAATCTACACTAGAACATACTCATCAGGGCTCTAGGGTTTTCAGCTGTGGCCACTCCGTAACCATACTAGTCCTCAAAGATAGTATGAAATTAATGTGTAAGGTTCAATATAAATGCTGATGCAACCAAACCAACCAAAGGCTTTCTGCATGCATGCACTTAGTACATGGTAGAAGCTGCTTTGGAAGATTTACACTATACTCTGTAAATACTCTAAGTGCAAAATCTTCGGAAGCAAAAGACCAAATCTTTCGAAGCCAAAAGATGAGGTCTTTCGAAGATTCAAAAACAAAGTCTTCTAAAGCCAAATGAAGTGAAGAATGATTTCTTCCAAAGACAGAGAAGAACATACTTTTCTCGGATGTACTTTTACATAAAGCTGACCCACTTTCTGATGTAACTCTAAAGACTCACCAACTTGTATGAGTTGGTGAAAAGGTTCATACTTTTGCAACTTTACATTAAGGTCTTGAGTCTGTAACTTTTACTTTATGTACTTTTATCCCTTTTGTAATATATTAGGATGTGAGCTATTGCATGTCATAGTCACTAGTCAAAAGGCAATCTACCTTTTGACTCTACAATGATTTTGTTGTCTTTCAATGTTCCAACTAGCTTTCCAAGTATGACAAGTTGTAGGATGTAGTATAAAGTATCTCAGGGTCTTGTATTCTATTTAACTTATGCATTGTAACTTTTGTGAAAGAACTTGAGATCAATATACAACATTCTTGAAAATCATATATATTTTTCTTGAGTTCTGTCTCATTGTTACTTGTGTTCTTTGCATCTTGTTCTTAAATTCAGTTCCCTATTTAAACTGTTAAGTGTTTTAACACTCTTCTCACAGTGAGACTGATTGCATTGACATTCCCTTAACTGGTCCTACAATTGGTATTAGAGCATTCTAGGCTCTTGATTGTAAGATCTCACCATCTTAAATCTCCTCAGTTCTCACAAAACACTTAACATCTCAAATGGCAGCATCTAAGTTTGATGTGGAAACCGGTACCATTGTAAAGTCCCCACTAATCACTCCTGATGATTTTGATACTTGGTGTTTAAGAATGGAAGGCTTCATCAAGTCACAAGACAGCCATGATGTGGGAGTCTGTTACCATAGGACCTTACATTCCATGCACCTCTTCAGCTACTGCTGGAGGTTGCATGATCCCAAAGGAAGTGGCTGACTACTCTGAAAAAGATAGAAAAAGAATAGATGTAGATTAAAAAGCCATGATTGCCCTCCATACTGTTCTTCCAAATGCCATCTACAGAGGCTTCAAGAAAAGCAAAATTGCTAAGAAGCTATGGGATGCACTAAAGCTGATGTATGAAGGGTCCACTGAAACCAAAGAAAACAAGAAAGACCTTCTGAAGCAGTAGTTTGAGAACTTCACCTTCAAAACAGGTGAAACCATGACTCAGCAATACTTTAGGTATGTTGATATTGTGGACACTCAAGTGGATATTGGAGTGAAACTGGAGAATAAGGATAGTATGAGAAAATTCATGTTCCCTCTTCCTTGACAATGGACACACTACTGTGTCGTCATTAAGAGGACTGAAAATCTCAAGACCCTCAATCTCACTAAGTTGTATGGCATACTTAGTAGTTACCAGATGGAGATGAACATGCAAAATCCATCTTGAACCTCTAGCAATCAACAAAGTTCTGCCCTGCATGTGGTTGAAAGGGATTGTAGAGAACCGCAGCACCATTTCATCTCTTACCCTGACAACTCACCAAAGGGCCCTTTCATCACCTTCCCAGAGGTACCAAGGGAGAGCTACATCCAAGGAAGCCCATTCCAAGAGACAAGCTCATCACAAGCCTTTGTGTCTCGTGATGATAGCACTGGCAACTTTCTCTTCACTCTTGAAGATTTCGACTTTATCCATCTGGATGATCTCGGGTATATGGAAATAGTTCAACAAATGGCTCTCCTCACTCATAGAGCCAAGAAATTCTACAAGAGGACGAGGAGAAAGTTTCCTAGCAATGTATCCAGTGGAAAGTTTAGGCTGGACAAGAGCAAAGTGAAGTGTTACAACTATAACCAGATATGACACGTTACTAGGGAGTGCAAGGCACCAAGGACAAATGGTGGTTAGGCACAACCCAAGCCAAACTACACTGAGGGAGCTCCAAACACTGAGAAGCCCAAGCAATAAGCTATAGTTGTGGAAGAAGGAGTCTTTGATTGGAGTTTCCAGGTAGAAGATGTGTCTCCAAACCAAGCACTAATAGTAGATCTTGACAAAACTAAAGTATTGGAACATCTTTGTACCCCAGAGTGCATTGCTAAAGTAAATAGATATAGGTCCTATAACTTAGAGATGAGATCTGATCTTGAGTCCTTGAACATCTTAAAATCGGATTTCAAAAGTGCTTAAAATGAGTATAAATTAAAAATATAAGACTTAAAGAAAACCATTTCAACTCTTAAACATGAGCACACCAACTACAGGACTCAAATCAAAGATCTCATTACTAATTAACTGAGCACCAGGCTGAGCTAGTGATCAGCAAAGCCAAGGCAGAGAACATGTTCTTGAAGAAGAGACCTTCAAGAACATAATATCCTTATACCTGCATTCCAAAGTATGTTATCAAAACAAACAGGGACTGGGATCTAGTGAGATAGCTCCTCCACACACTCTATTATCTGTAAGATCTCCCAGTTGTGGAACTAGTCAAGATGAACTTCCATCCATAGATCCTAGTGATGAAGAGGATAAAGAAGATGAAGAGGAGATAGTGAAGGGGAGATCTGGGAAGAGTGAAGAAGATCATCCTAACAAGGGTTACTACTCTCCTGAGGAGAGGAAGAAGTCAGGGATGACAAAGTCCAAGAGAAAGAACTTAACCGAGCAGCCAAGAGAAGATCAAGGAAAGCACATGAGATAAAGATCACCTTCAACTCCAAGCAAAAACAAGTTTTTATCTTTGTAAGTTTTGAAGTGGTGAAGACTGAGGATACAACTTTTAAATCTAGTACCAAGAGTTCAAGTTCATGGCCAATTCATCCCTATAAAGGAATGAAGGCTCGTCAGCTATGTAACACTACTACACAGCATGAACCATCCACCTCCTAAGGAAAGCCTCACCCTAGGAAGCTTGCTACAACATTTGAAAGGATGAGGATGGAGATGAAAATTGATCAAACTCAGTCTTCCATTCAAAAAAGACACTCAGAAGAAAGCAAATTGACTGCCTTATGTGTGCCAGTATTTCTCATCTTACAAAGGATTGCTTCTTCAATCCCAAAAGTACTGTCAATATAACAAGGAAGAAGAATTCTGAGAGGAGCAAGAAGAAGAAAGCTTCAGAAGAAATATGTGTTTCTTTCAGAAGCTCCAAAATGAAATGAAGACAAGTAAGAAATTGCCTTTGGACTGAAGCTTGCTGCAGTGAAAGCAAGATCTTTCAAAGGGTCAGTCTCCAAAAGTTCTGAAGTTATAAAAACTTCCGAAGCTTTAAAGGTCAAGTCTAATCTTCCAAAGATGGTATGGAAGATAAAAAAAAGACCATATGACTAAGAATTCTCCATTAACAGCAGCAAATGATCCCCACAGTCTCAGTATAGGATCAATTACTATTGCATTGTCTTTAGTTCATTTTGAAGAGCCAAAGACCACTAAAGCTTGGGTTTCCAAATGTAACTATCTCTTTTTTATTGTACAAGAATAGCTGAGGACCAAGGAGAATGTATGGATTATTGATAGTGGTTGTTCCAGGCATATGACAAGCAATGGCTCTTTGCTCCAAAACTTTGAAAGAATTGATGGAGGGCCAGTTGCTTTTAGAGGAGATGCTAGAGTTATATTATAATAAGAGGCAGGGTCACAAATGGTAAGCCTAGCATTAAGAAGGTAAACTTTGTTAAGGAGCTTGGGTATAATTTATTGAGTGTATCCTAATTTTGTCACTAGAGACGTAACATGCTCTTCACTAAGCATGAGTGTGTTGTTATCAAGCCCGGGGTGGTCTTTTCTCAAGAGCATATCCTGCTTAGAGCACCCTGGAAAGGGAAAATGAACAAGATGGATTTACAGGAAACATCCCTTATAGGAGAAGTTTCTGGCTTTCTATCTAAGGCCAATAGTGGTGAGTATTTCCTTTGGCATAAAAGAATATGCCATGTAAACTTTAAGAACATGAACAAATTAATTAAGAATGATTTGGTAACTGGAATGCCAAAGAAAGAGTTTACAAGTGATGATCACTGTGTTGCATGCCTAAAAGGGAAACAACACTTGGTGTCTCACAGGCCAAAGGAAAAGAACTCTATCACTACTCCCCTACACTTATTACACATGGACCTCTTTAGCCTTACCAGTGTAATGAGTCTAGGAAGGACCTCATACTATTTAGTGATCACTGATGATTTCACAAGATTCACTTGGGTTTTCTTCCTTAGAACTAAATATGAAACTCCTAAGATCTTAAAGAACTTCATTTTGAAAATTGAGAATAAAAGTGATCACAAGGTCAAGATCATAAGATATGATCAAGGAACTGAATTCAAGAACCAAATCGTTGACACATTTTGTGATGAAAAGGGTATTACAACACATTATAGTGCTTCCAGGACTCCTCAGTAAAACAGTGTTACTGAGCGGAGAAACAAGAGACTCATTGAAGCTGCAAGAACAATATGTTTGTCTCTAAACTGTCCATCACCTTCTGGGCCAAGGCAGTTAACACTACTGGCTATATGCCTAATAGAGTTTTAGTAGTCAAGACTCATGGTAAGACTCCTTATGAACTGTGGCATAAAAGAAGACCTTTAATTGGTTTTCTCAGATCATTTGGATGTCCCTGCACCCTCTTGGATACCAAAAATAAAGTAGGCAAGTTTTCTGAGGAATCAGATGATGGACACTTTATTAAATACTCTTCCCAAGCTAAGGCTTATAGAGTATACAATCTCAGAACTAGAGTAGTTGAAGGATCGGCCAATGTGATCTTCAATGAGCACACTTCCTGTGTGAAAGGTTCTGGTCCTAATTGGCTATTTTATCTTGATTTAGTTACCAACTATTTTAACAAATCTTGTGAAGATATTTCAGGATCTACAGGTAATACATCAACAGAAAATCCTGACCCAAGATTTGAGCTGAGAAGACCAAGCAAGAATATTACTTCAGCTCCAGTTGTAACTAACCCTGTAAGTGAAGTTCCCATCAGCATAACAATGACAAATCAAGCTGATACATCTGAAGTGCCTAAAAATTCCAGCTGCGATGCACA